>JARYGA010041581.1:0-57684 GCA_030545235.1 Helianthus tuberosus
ATTCCTTTTAATTTTTCAGTATCATCCTTGATTACTGATTGTTATGCTTTTCTTATCTGATCATTTAATCTACTTGTAGATTTAATTTAAGAGAACATACCCTTTTTGGCTTTTCATGATACTTTCGACTTAAAGCATCTGCCACTACATTTGCTTTTCCTTCATGATACTGGATATCACAATCATAATCAATAAGCATCTCCATCCAACGTCTTTGTCTCATATTCAACTCTTTTTGTCCAAAAACATATCTTAAACTTTTATGATCGGTAAATATGGTAAACTTACTACCATAAAGGTAATGTCTCCAAATTTGCAAAGCAAAAATTATTGCTCCTAATTCAAGATCATGGGTTGAATAATTTTCTTCGTGATTCTTAAGTTGCCTAGATGCGTAAGCTATAACCTTTTGACGTTGCATTAATACACATCCATAACCTAGTTTGGAAGCGTCACAATAGACTACAAAGTCTTCAGTTCCTTCTGGTAACGCTAGTATGGGTGTATGAGTTAGTCTTTGCTTAAGAATTCTAAATGCTTCTTCTTGTTTTGGTTACAGGTTAACTTAGTTAAAGGAATGACCAATCCTAAGAAACTTCTAACCTCGGTTGGTGATTCAGAGGTTTTCCATTTGGTAATCGCTTCGATCTTAGTTGGATCTACATGAATTCCTTCATGGTTAACTAATTGTCCAAGAAACTGTACCTGTTCTAACCAAAATTCGCACTTTGAAAACTTAGCATAAAGCTTTTCTTTTCTTAATAGACTTAGAAGTGCGTGCAAATGCTTTGCATGATCTTCCTTACTTTTAGAATAGATGAGAATATCATCAATAAAAACAATTATGAATTTATCAAAATATGGCTTACATATTCGGTTCATCATGTCCATAAATGCGGCTGGGGCATTGGTTAAACCAAATGGCATGTCAGTAAATTCATAATGACCATACCTTGTTCTAAATGCGGTTTTAGGAATGTCCTCTTCCTGTACCTTTAATTGATGATATCCTGACCTTAAATCGATTTTTGAGAAAAATCGAGCTCTTTGCAATTGATCAAACAGATCATCGATTCTTGGTAATGGGTACCAGTTCTTAATTGTGACCTTGTTCAATTCACGGTAATCAATGCACATACGCATTGATCCGTCCTTCTTTTTGACAAACAGTATCGGCGCTCCCCATGGTGATGAGCTTGGTTGTATGAATCCTTTCTCTAATAATTCATCTAACTGTTTCTTCAGTACCTGCATTTCGGCGGGTGCCAAACGGTAAGGTGCTTTGGCAATTGGTGCTGTTCCTGGTAATAGGTGAATTCTGAATTCAACTTCCCTGTCTGGCGGTAGTCCTGGTAATTCTTCTTGAATTACATCTGAAAACTGAGACACTACTGGAATGTCTTTTAGTTCTTTTCCTTTAGTGTTAGTGATTATGGAAATCAAATACGCTATAGACCCTTTTCTTATATAGCTTGCAGTTTTCATCACAGAGATGAATTTCGTGGATCTAGATGGTTTATCACCTTTAATTGTGATCTTTTCACCCTTTGGTGAATTTACTTGAATTGATTTTTGATCACATAAAATATTAGCTTTATTGGCTACTAACCAATCCATTCCTAATACAATATCAAATCCTGCCAAATTCATGGGATAAAGATTTTCCATAAACTTTTGGTTAATGGTTGATTAAGAAGTTTGCAAAATGAAGTATTAATAAAACTTTGGTTTGCACCAGAGTCAAATAATACTTTAGCAAAAACATCATTAACTAAAAACGTACCGGCTATGACGTCCGGAATCATTTTGGCTTCATCTGCAGTCAGAACAAATGCTCTAGCATTTTTAGTGTTCTTGTTGTTCGCGGCTGGAGCTAGTTTCGGACAGTTCGGCTTGATGTGACCTTTTTCTCCACAGTTGAAGCACAGTCCATTACTGGATTTTCTTCTGCAATCTTCTTCCTTGTGTCCTGGTGCCTTGCAGAAATTGTAATGAGTGGAGCATTTTCCTGAATGCTTTCTCTTGCAGACCTTGCAGTATGGTGCATAAGTAGAACCTATATTCCTATGGTTGGAATTCCCAGAACGGAATTCTTGGGTAAGCCTTTGAGCTAGGTTTCTCCTCTGGTCTTCTTCTCGTGTACGGATTAACTCATCTGTCAAAGTATTGGCTAGTTCTACAGCTTCTTCTATAGTTTGAGGTCTAGCTGCCTTGACTACATGTCTAATCTCTCCAATTAACCCCCAGATGTATCGGGAGATTAATACCGGTTCAGGTGATGCAAGGGTTGGTACTATTCTAGCATATTCAAAGAATGTGGTAGTATAACCCTTACTATCTACCCCGGTCATTCTTAGGTTCAGAAACTTATTCGCTATCTGTTCCTTTTCATTGGGAGGGCAGAATTTCCTTTCTACCATATTCTTAAATTCCTCCCATTCCATGTTGTATACCCTATTACTTCCTCTTGACCGGAGGATAGTGTTCCACCATTCTAAGGCTGAGTTTTTAAATAGATTAGAAGCAAACATTATCTTGTCTTCTTCAGCACACTTGCTTATTGATACACTCTAATTTACACATATTTTAGTCCCCCGTTTTACCCCTATTTTATGCGTTTTTTGCCGTAAAACCGTCATTCGGATACTTAAATATCTACACTTTTGTTTACAGGCCTAAAACAGCATACCAGACAAGATGATAGCGAAAACGAGGACTTTCCGGACAAAACGATGAAGCTGCGGACATTCTGTTAAGGAAACTGACCTGGGCCTGTGGAACGGTCGTGCGACCTGATGCACGACCGTGCATCTCCGACAGTTGTTGATTAGTCCGGCAATGAACGAGCAGTGCGACTAGGCGTGCAAGGAAAACAAGGCCAGACCGGTGACGCACGGACGTGCCATCCGAAGAACGACCGTGCGACTCCGAAGATCAGCATGATCTCGGTGATGAACGCCCGGCCCAGCAGCTCGTGCAACAAGAACCCGGAACTGAACGACCGTTCCATCCGAAGAACGGTCGTGCGATATCGTATCCGGTCAAAGATTTGATGACGTATGCAGCATGGTGACCCATCCCCAATAATTGCTTAAAGTGCACGGTCGTGCCACAGGAAGAACGACCGTGCGACAGCGGAAAAATATAAAAACAGAACATAAACATTCTGTTCGATATTCTGGAATTTTGGAGAGCAATTCAGGCGATTTTCAGGCTCCGGAGGCGTTAGCTTTCACCCGGATTCAAGCCACATTGTCCCGATTAGCTCTATTACTATCCGGATCCTTAGTCTAGTGCTTGTTTATGGTTTGGTTTTCTAATCTTTCCAAGTTTTTGTTAATCTTTCAAGTACTTAGATTAATGTTTTTGTATTATTGTAGCCTTTGTGCAAAAACACAACAATCCCTTGCTAGATTATAACCATTAGTTTGTTAAACTTTGTTTGTAATGACACTTTGAAGTATTTTCTATGTTAATCTTTGATGATTAGTTTGCAACCTTGTTATTGATATTGAATTCTTGATTATAAGTAATTATGTTGGATGATTGATGCTTGGTTAGTTAAGATAGTTGAAAAATGAAGCTTAATTAATCTTGTATTAGTAAACTTTGAACTTGGTTAACTAGATTAGCTTGGTTTAAATGTATGCATCATGATACTAGAAATGGTTAGTGATTTAATAAAATGTAATTATTGTTAATCAAGAGAGCTTGCCGTCACGTAAGGACCTTAACGGGTTAGATGGTGTCGTTATAAATTCTTGCCATGATTTGTTAGCTTAGTTAGTAGTTTAGGCCAAAATTGCTATCTTGGTGAATTATTGTGCAAGATTTGTAAAATGAACTCGGTTGTGATTTAATCTAGTTTATGCTTGACAGTTGGTGGTTGCATTGTGTTTATCGGTGTCGCTTTCCTTGTCTAAGTGCGGTTAGAAAACTCCTAACGGATGACTAACTTATTTTTAAGAGATTTTCATAGACATTTATCAATTGCACGTTAAAGAACAATTTTAGGTGGTTAAAGTGTGTTTATCGTTTTAGCTTTCCGAATGATTGTCATGTTAGGATTCCCGAAAGGGATACTAATTGTCTTAAATTGGAAAATTGACCGAATGCTTCTAGTGCCAAAACCGACTTAGTTGACATGCTTTGGTTGTGTATTAAGCAAGGTTTTTTATCTATTATCTATTATGTTTTTATATGTACTTGTTTACGCTTACTTTAGTTTAATTAAAATCAAACAAAACTTATGTTTTTACCGGTAGTTTAGTGATAAAGGTCTAATATTATTTCTCCGCCCATTTCCTTGGATCGATACTTGGTTCTTACCGATACTTTATTACATATGTGACGGGGTACACTTGCCTCTTTCGTGTGTGTTTTGATGTAAAAGTAATAATCACTTTTATAAATTTAAAACCAAATCGTGTGTAAATTCATTGCAAAATTATGTATATATACGCACACGTTACTTATTTTTAGAACAACCTCAGTCTTTTCTATCCAGCGTAGAGCTGCAATGGGTCCTTCATTGCCCGAGAATTCTATTGGTTTGCAGGACCAGAATTCTTTGTAAGAACAACCATAAGGCATGGTTCTTCTTCTTTTGGGAATGGGCACTTGAAGTACGGGTCCATTGTTCACGCTGTGTTCTGGTTTAGTTGGCCGCTTACTGCTATGCTTACTTTTATTATCAGCACCCTTAACAGTTTGAAGAATAAATGACATTGCATCTATGATTCCTTGTTCCACTATGTGTTGGATAGCACTATTATCTACTTGGTTTCCATTATAATTGATGCTCGGATTCTCATTAACCAAGTTAATGTTACTCTGGTTATCATTATTCAGATTTTCTTGATTTCCTCCGTTGGCCATCTGAATTTTAAACAGTTACCACGTATTAATATCACAAAATAATATTTAATATAGCCAATCACATGACACACATTTTGGTCAAAAGCGTCGATCATTGCGACTTTACTCTATTCATATAATATGCATCTATTACACACCAGTACTGAAATTAAAATTACAATACCGACTGAAATTTAAAGTTACACTACTAATAATAGGCATCCGTATTTTTTTTTTCATACATACACATACACACATATTATATTATTTTATTATATATATTATTATTACTACCGTTTCCACCATCACATTCATGGATATGGATTCATCCAGAAATCCATATTGCGCTCGTCATACTTCCAGACGTGTCGCTCTCCCACCTGTCTCATTCTTTCACTATTCTCTAAAATTTCCTCACTAAATGTCCTAAGTTCTTGTACATTTTCTGCACTCATTGGGGGTGCAGGTTCTAGGACTGGGTTTGGACTCTGGGCTGCGGGTTCCTGGTATGGAGGTATAGGGACCTGGTATGGGTAAGGATTTTCTAGAATCTCTCTAATGAATACATCATTATCGTAATAGGGATCTAGAGGATCTAACCCTGGGTAGGCTCCTAGGTTTGGCATGGGTATGTCTTCGTGTATCGGGTAACGTTGCACATAGTCCCTATTGTCATCCCACCATAGGTCGTAATTTGGGTCTAAGGGATTTGGTGCGGGTACCCTAGGTATTTCCTCCAGATTAAAATCATGCATTTCTACTTGATTTTCAGGGTTTTCTATCTCCATCGGTTGGTCAGGAATTGGTGATTGTGGTTGGGGTGCTAACATTTGCTCCAGGTTAGGGTCGGCTGCAGTGGTTGCTAGGATGTGGATATTGGCTATACCCTTATTAATCATTTCATGGGCATAGGCATCGGTTTCTCTTTTGGCTGCTGCTAGTGCTCTCTGGTCTTGTAACTTTTTCATACGCTTCCTACGCTCATGTGCCCCTCGACTGAACCATCCTCTCTTTTTCTGAGGGAATGACTCTTCAGACTGAGCCTTAAACACGAATATTCCTTCTTCCGTATCAGCAGAGTACCCTGAGAGGGCAGGCTGAGAAGAGGCACCTTCGCTTCTAGGCAAACCAGACAATTGACGGTACGCGTCAGATGGTCCTTGGTCGCTCATACTATAAACTAACAAATAGTCAAATAATACATAACAATAAAATACAATTGTGCACTTATTCCCGTAATTTATTTCCTGACAATTTGAATTTTGATGTCAGCAGAACACTTCTGTGGCTGAATCAGTGGCTTAGCTCTGATACCACCTTCTGTCGCAACCCCCGATCCCTATGTCCTCGGGAACGGGCGGCCGCGAGCCAGTTTCGGTGGTATCTGGTATTGTCTAATTTGGCAGCGGAATTTTCATCAGGACCGTAGTTAGAAAATATTGGATCAGAGTAAAATACCACATTTTCATAATATTAAACACATGGGATAAAACCCAAGTTTGCAGTACACATATTTTCATAGGAATAAATCCTTATTTTAATAAAAACATCTATTTTATTTTAGGTAACTTTATTGCCACTTTTCCAAGCCTTCAGCGCTGTCCAGCTGGCTTCTATTTGGCTTTCATATTTTGTTACCTGAAACGCGTTTAAAAACATTTTTTCAGTGGGAAATACTGGTGAGTGAATCCCATTTTAATCAAGTTTAAGTAAAATCCATTGTACAGTATTGAGGGCAGTCTCGCAATTATATTTGTTTCCAAGTCATATCAATTACCACCCGCGGTACTGTCAGACCCGACTTGTGGAAATGTTACCCCTCCAGTAACAAATTTTGTATACAAAACCCTAACATACCGACGATAATTGTATCCTTACAAATACTCAATAACTGCTTAATATATAATTAATCGTGTGAGGTTTTGTAAAAACAGTTAACAAAAAGGAGATTACTCACATTGCTGTCTTAGATTATCCTTTAGGGTTTCCTGGTGACAATCTATAATTTACACAAATGCACACGTGTTAGTATAATAACCCATTTTAACATTAGTAATACCCTCCCCGAGACGGCATTCCAACGACTACGTCGGGCAGAACCACGACAGCCGTTACGGAACCCTAGATCAATCAGGCAGAGTATCTAATACGTATCCAGGGGTTATGATACTTACAACGGAGTAGAACTTCGCTATTTAGGGGGGTATAATATCCGAGTATTATGCCTATACTTCAAAAATTAGAGAAAGAAAACGTTTGTGAGCGAATTCAGACCGAAGGCCCTTCGTTGCAATATATTGGGCCTGACTTGGCCTTTCTCGCGGCCCGCGTAAACAGAGACAAGGGCCTACACGGCCCGTGTCAAAGATGGTCAACGACATAGCTTGTCCGGGTCAGCATGTAGGGTTGCCGGGTGTTGGGCCACGTGGTGGCCTAGGGTCGTGCCAACTTTTACCTTCTCGCGGCTCGCGTAAGGGTTGAGGTGTGGCTTACGCGGCCCGCCTCAACTCCAAAAACTCCATTTTAATTAATTTTAATAATATTTAAGGTATTCGGGGTCCGTTTTCGCGTATGGGGTGTATTTTAGGACATATTGGGATATCTTAAAATATATTAGGGTCTCGGAAAAATATTCGGGAGAGTGTCGGTTTAATTTAGGGTTGTTATACCTTAGCCGCCTCCACCGTCTTCGAACTCCAGACACGACACGGCGTACCGTTGCTGCCCTATCCCACCTTTTTTTTTCAGCTGTCTGTTCAAATAAAGCTTCGTCATTATTGGTAAAAGATCCAAGCCACAATACCTACATTTTTTCGAGAAACCTTTAGCGCTTATCGCCCCTACCATCGTGTCTGGCACCCTCCAATTCGCTGCCACCTATCCGCCGTTTCACGCGCCTCCACGCGCCGCTATTGGTCGGCTCGTGAAGCCCACTCGCAACCAGTGACTGGCATGTGAGAGCGTATTCGGCTATTGGTCACTGCCCATTTTTCATAGTTGTCTTCGGGATCTTGAACCAAACATCTCTGTTTAGGCAGATTTTCCTTTGGACGACATTTTTGATTCTGCTTTGGTTACAGTTCCCCAATGTTTAGTTTTTCTCCATGGCTAACGTGAATATGTATTTTGATGATGCTACGATAGCATCTCAACTGCTATGCCTCTCACCAATCGTACTCCTCAAGTCGCTCCATGTTGCCACACCCGTCGCCGCTCTCTTATGTTTTTATTTATTGCCGCCGACTTCGGTTTTTCCGCTCACTGAACCAGATTACTTCGTATTGCTACCGACTTCGGTCCTTCGCCATGTTGCCTGCTGTTTGTTGGCAAAAGTTTGGATTTCTGAATAGGTCGCAACACACTTATCTTATTGTTATTGTTTTTATGTTTTTGTATTCCCATTTTGAGCTTCTGGTTTCGTTTTGCTCCGACTGCGAGGGAATATTAGGTAGTATTATCATATTAGGGTTTATTAGGAAGAGCCCACATGCCCATTAGGTTAGTTAGGGATTTTTAATGACGTCTATGTATAGTAACTCAATCCTTCAATAATATCAATTAGTACATCACAATTCTACACTATTGAGACTGTTAAACATAATTGTAGATTTACATGGAAAGCAAGCATAACACCGACTTTAGAGTTCCATATAGAACTAACGATGCAAAATTGCACGTAGTTAATGCATAAAAGTAAACATGTCACAACTAAGCTAACATACTTTGTTGATACATATTTTGTGGACGCGACTTGGTTCGGTTCAACTCGATTCGGTTCGACCCGGTTAGCTTCGGCTCAAGCCCGACGTCACGACATTCCTCCGTCGTGCGCCCCAGAGTTCGACACGCGAAGCACGAAGCGCCGCAAGCCGGTTCCCGCTGCCACATCATCATGACATCATCATGATGATGTCATGATGATGTCACTACTTTGACTTAGCTTGGCAAATATAACATGTTGAATTCCTGGACGTGCATGCTTTAACTGTTTGCATGTTGGGCCTTTATTTCCAACTTTGGGCCGATCGCACAAGTGAAGACAGCCCAATCGCACAAGCCCAATGCCAAACAAATATATATACCGAAATCTTAGTGATTTCGGTAGTGAGAGCAGAAGACAAGAGGGGTGAGCAGCGAACATAAGAGAGAACCGAGAGATTTCTGAGAGAGTTTGCAAGTATTGATTTGTAAACATTGGTTTGTAATCGTTTTCAAGTATTAATACATTGGTGTTAATCGTTGAGTCTCGGTGTCCTTTTCGTGTTTTTGTTCATCTCCTTCTCTCGATCTCGGTTTGCATCTCCGGTTGGATTCCGCACAACCGGGTGTGTTCGACAACAAGGATTAGGCGACTAGATCCTCCCCTAGCCGGACCTACAAGTGGTATCAGAGCCTTGGCTCTTCTCCTTGTTAAAACCGAGTTGTTTTCGGGTGTGTTTCAGATTTTTGAAGTTCATGTTTTTCTGAAAAATCAGTCTAAAACTTCGAAATTTCTGGTGTTTTGCTGAAAGTTCTTACAAAAACCATCTTATTTTTCATTTTCACATGTTAAAAGTGGGTTTTTAGTGAAGTTTTAAGCAAAAACGCGTTTCGGAAAGTTGTCGGGACACCGGAAAACTCATAGTTTTTCCAGAAAACTCCTTGTGTTCTTGCCATATTCAAAGTTGTTTTTCACTAACACAACTTTTCGATCTATTTTAAATCAATTGTAAAGTGTTGTGCTTTGAAAATTGTGTTTTGATTATAATATTGTACATCATCATCATGGTTGGTAAGTTGGTGAAATGAGCATGTCTTTAGCAGAAAGTGATTCTGCTTTGTGTCAGAGCATAAAAGGTCAACAACTTTCAGTCGCACAACATCTATCAATCGCACAAGAATAAGATAATCACACAAGAGTTCATCAGTCGCACAAGCAATTGGGCCTTATAAACGAAATTCACTTCTGGGCCTTTCATAAGTCTGGGCCGAAAACATTTGTTACTCTTTATCAACCAAAATCCATGCATGCATAACATATTTAAGTCGCACAAGATTGCTTTAGTCACACAACATTCATATAATCGTACAAGAAGTGGCTTTTGTTAACTGATCGTACAAGGAGGCTCGCACAAGATTCTATAATCGCACAACAAGAACTGGGCTCGCACAACATATATTTGGGCTTCTATTTGGGCCTCGGTTACATCAGATCTTTATCACGAAATCACCCAAGTTTTGTTTTGTCTTGAGCCGAAATCAATTCACATCAGCCGAAATCACTTGTTGTTTCATCTTGTTGCCGAAAACACTTAGTGTGTTGTTGCCGAAATCACTTATCAAACATCAATCGAAATCAAGTTGAAATTACAACTTCTCAGCCGAAAACACTTCTTGTTTTCATCAAGTCTTGGACAAAATTTTTTTTAAGACTTGTAACTTTTTTTTTAACTGGTTGATCTGTGTAATTTAATCAGGTTGTTATCATTCATACACCAATCATGAGTTGCACAAGTCCGTGGGACTGGAGTACGGATTCACAGACCGGTCAAGATCAAACTTCCGCAGCAGCGTGGGCGAGAAGTATGTTTCCACCACCAGCGATCAGTGCCAGTCAATGGGCATTAGTATCCAATCAAAGTCAAAGTATTCAAAATCTGCTAATTAGCGAAAGTGAAACGGGCAGCAACAATCGTCCACCAAAGTTAAACCATATGAACGATTTTCCATCATGGAAAGGCCGTTTTCACACATATGTGCAAGGTCAAAGCACCGAGCTTTGGAGGTGTTTCATCAATGCATTCAACCCCAATCTTGAAGTTGCAGCATCCACTTCAGCGGGTTATGCTAACATGTTGGAAGATGACAAGAAAGCCTATGATTTGGAGAAAAAGGCTTTTGCTACACTTACACAAGCACTTAACAAAGATATCTATCATCAGTTCTCCTACTGTAAAGACACGAAAACATTGTGGGATGCCTTGGTTGCGAGAGGAGAAGGCAATGCAGCTACACGAAAGTCTCGTCATGATCTGTTGAAGAAAGAGTTTGAATCCTTTCAGTTTTTGGAAAATGAAACCCTTAATGATATGACTACACGTTTTTATCATTTGATTAGTGAAATGTTTGCTTATGGGGTTTTGGCAACTCAACAGGAAATGGTGGCTAGGTTTGCTGATGCTTTACCTCCAAAGTGGAGTTCGTTTATTGAGCTATTGAAGCATACGGGAACTCTTGACACAGTTAACATCTATGAGTTCATCCAGAAGCTGGAACATAAAAATGATGAAGAAATCAGGAAAGCCAAGCGAGTTCCCGCTTCTCAGAATACAGAAATGTATCTTCCAGGCTTCGATGCCTTGGCCAGGTCTAATGCAGCTCAGCAACCAAAACTGCAAACTGCATTTGTGTCCAACACAAGTTC
The DNA here is from genome assembly GCA_030545235.1 of Helianthus tuberosus. Taxonomy (NCBI): domain Eukaryota; kingdom Viridiplantae; phylum Streptophyta; class Magnoliopsida; order Asterales; family Asteraceae; genus Helianthus; species Helianthus tuberosus. Next base: position 11,261 of record JARYGA010041581.1, read on the forward strand.
CTTTCCGTTTCCTCAATCAAATACTGCTCCGGTCTTCGATCCAAGGGCTTATATTCCAACACCTCAACCTTCACCTCAAGTCAATCCGGCACAACCCCAATTTGATCCAGCTTCCTATTTTTCTAAACCCCCACCACAAACCCAACCACAACAAGCCTTCTATGGCAACAAACCTGATACTTCAAATCTTTCCAAAGTGAGTATAGAGGCTGCACGGGATCACATTGAAATTCTTACCACTATGGTTAATTCCTACAGCGGATTAGTCGCAAGTCAAATTGGCAACATTAATTTGACAAACGAAGACTATCAGCAGATAGACAGGGATGAAATGGAGTTAATGGATATCAAGTGGGCGTTTGCAAGTGCAGTTAGAAGGGCAAAGGATTTCATGACTCGAACTGGAAGAACTTCGTTGGAAGGCAAAAATGATACGAAGTACGGGTTCAATAAAGATGCTGTCACATGCTTTAATTGCGGTGAAAAGGGTCACTTTAAACGTGAATGCACGCGACCGAGCAAACAAGGCAACCAACAAGGCAACCAAAATCCCTTCCAAAATCAAACAAGTACTTCAAATCAAGCTAACAACGAAAGAGGGATAGTAGCTGCTAACAACCAAACCAACCAGTCAGGGCCTTCAAACCCCAACCGGGCATTGATAGTTCAAGCTGATGAAGGATGTGATTGGTCTGTACAATTGGGAGATAATCATCAAGGAGGTGGAACTGCATGCTATGCAAAAATTATCAATCACATCAAGCATGTTCACAAGGAAGAGTTTTCTGAAAGCGATGACAGTTCTGGTTATTCTGGAAGTTCTGATGAAGAAGGCTCTATATCTGGGGATAATCAATCCGAGCCTGATGTGAAGGAGGAAGGAGGTACTGATGTTGAAGATGGAGCTTTCTCTTCTCAGACTGCCTTCATGGCAAATATCACAGCCTCTTCGAGCCAGGTAACATCTGAAACTCTTATTAATTGTAGAGATTGTGAATATATGAGACTTGAATGTGAAAGAATGAAACTTGAATGTGACACAATTCATAGTCACAATCAGAGTTTAGTTGTTGAAATGGCTAAGTGCAAGGAGGCAAACATGGCTTTAACTCGGAACGAAAAAGAATTTAAATCTGTAATAGAAACATTAAAGAAAAGCGTGTCCGAAGTTAACAAAGTGGTTTACCATAAACAAGTAAGTATAAATGAGTACATAAATATTGTTGAGGAAACTAAGAAGCAATTAGCCATTGCCCAATGCGAGCATGATGCGATCAAACAAAAATTGGAGAGTTATTCTAACTCCCGATTTGTGCTTGATCACATCATTGATGTTCAACAACTGAAGGGAAACAAGAAAGGCGTAGGGTATAAGTCGTGTCCGCCCCCTTTGAGACACAACTATACCAGAATGCCCGATGAAGAGGATATGCCTCGGTATGAACCCAATGTGCCTCTTGATTATGAGGAAGTTACTACTGGCTTAGGGTTCAAACCGGACAATTCATCGGAGGGCTCATCTGATAACAAAGAAAAGTCATCATGTGCCTCAAATCAAAGTCCTCCAACCATTGAGGACTGTGATTCTTCAGATGATGAATCAGATGCGAATGACCAGGATGAATCACTTGATGAGACGAAAGGAGTAGAAATTCCAATTGAGAATCATATTCTTTGTGATCCTCCTACTCCTGCCGTGCAACCTGTTGCCAAGCAAGTGATAGATCCTATCAAGGATGTCAAAGATGACAATGAATGTGTGTCTGCTGTTAAGAGCAACAACTTGTTGTATACCTTAGTCGGTGATAACAAAATTTATTCAAACAAAGATTTTCCAATCAAAAACGTCAATCACTCATTGATTGATAAAGTGTTTGAAGATAATACAACTAAGTTTTTGGGAAAGAGCATTCCCGGAGTTGTGGTAACACAATGTGATCCTGTTCCAAAATCAGAAATCAGAAAACAATTTGGAAAACAGAAATCACCGACAAAGCAACAACCAATGGCTTTTAAGGGTAAACAACAACAACGAGCTCCAAAGCCAAAGGCTAAGGTTGAATCAAAAGGAGCTCGTTTCAAGAAGAAAGACAAAGATATCAAGTTTGTGACATCAAGGGGTACTGATAAAATTGAGACTTTTGAAAACAAATCAAACACTGATTTTGTACAACAAGTCAAGATTTTGAAACGTAACGCTCAAAACAATTACACCCAACACACAAACGGGTGTGATGAAGGAACAAGTACCTCTGGGTCTACAGGTTCAACATGTGAAAGTCGAACCGGTTCTCCTAAGTTTGTTGAAAGGAGAATTTGTTTCAAATGTGGAAAGTTTGGGCACATTATTAAAGATTGCAAAAACTCGCCCAAACCAAATTTTGTTGAAAGAGCCCCCTCTGAACAAGGTCACTTACAACGTCGTCCTGTTTATCCAAAACATGATAAAAGAACTGTTAAAGAACAGGAAACAAAACAACGACGTAAAAATGTGAAGGTGATTGAAAAGGCGTTGAAACCGGAAGTTGTCCAAGCAAATTCTGTTAAGTTAGAGATTAAAAATGAAAAACAAAAACAGATTTGGAAACCGAAATCGGTAAATGTTTCAGGGGGAGGTGCTGTGTTTAAGAATCATCAGGAAATCGAAGTCACAATCCTCGATGATGAAGGACGACCCAAGTCTGTTAAGGCTTGGGTCCCCCTCTCCAACTAATCTTTCAGTGAGTGTGTAGGATATTCCAGGAGGAACTTTCGATAGTCGTAAGATTGTTGATAGTGGAGCGTCCATACACAAAATAGGCAACAGAAGAAATTGCTGCCTTTGTTGGAGAAAATGGAAAGAGAACAGAAGTGTCTGTTAAAAGAGTTTGAAAAGCTTCGACAAAAATGAAAATCAGTCCAAAGTTTGATTGTTAAAGGCTTTGATCGGGTCCCCAGGGTAGATTCAATCAAAATGTACGCACCTGCAGCACGTTTGAAGTTCAAATTCAACAAGATGTACGTGCAGTGTACATTTCTTCGTGGTGTGATTGAAGAAAATGTGTTTGTTGAACAAACCAACCGGGTGTGCGGATGCCTTGGCGTGGATTGAACAACCGCACACTACTTCTGAAAGAGAAAGACAAAAACCTTCGCTGGTGCAATGTGGAAGACCAGCCGGACCCAAAGGTTTCAGATCTTGTTGCTGTGAAGAGATTTCTCAGTAGCTACAAAATCGACTTTGAAATCCACACCGGGTGGATATCCAGTTTGGGAGAGCACTCAGATTCCTTGCAATGCATGAAGCAGTTGCAGGATACGGTTTTAAATTTCTAATCTCTCCTATACTTGTCGATATTTAAGCTGCTTTATAAATTGTTATTCTCTTGTAGCACTCTTTGGCCAGACAATGTTGTCATGGTCCGCACCGCTTACCGACATGCCAACTGATTTTTCCAAAATTCGCTAAATCATTTGTGATTCAAAATTAATTTTGGTAAACGACATTGAGGTAAAACCATGAGTTAAACCGACATCGGGAAATCGTTTTTGTAAATATCTTTGTGTCTTTTAAAATTTATCTTAGTTTGTTGATTTTAGGGGGAGTAAATCCAAATTTGAAAATTCAAAAACATCGAAAAATTTCAAAAGCACAAAAACAGTAGAAAAACAAAAATGAGTTTCCTGGCGAGCAAAAGAGAAAATGATAGTACATCAGTGGTCTGTCTAAACCTCTTTAAACCTTAAATGAAAAACGATAAGCAGCTCTATATAAGATGTATCGGTAGGCTCACAATCATTTTAAAGTGTGCAGGGTGATATAAACTTAATCCGACTGAAGACCAGGTGGGAACCATTCATTGGCATATGGTCTTAGTACCGAAATTTCGTTTGAGAGATTGCCGAGGTTCTGAGATATTCGGTCTTTATGCTGCTTATCATCTGGGTATCATGGTTGTATCTTTTACCGAAAAATAACGGGGACGCAAGTCTAGATCTTCCATGATACCATACATACGTGTACATATTGCATTCGACCTCAATAAGTGATCAACAATCACATGTCCATACAAATAAGTGATTATATATCACATTTATCCGGGAGTCAAGTTCGTCTCTCTGCTGTACGAAAGTACTGACCTGTTCACGGACTTGCTCCTGTGCCCTCATGCATCGAAAATCAAGTTCCTCATCAATAAGTGATTCTATCACATAGGGCTTGTTTTTCAAACAAAATAAGTGAGAATCTCACATCATATACGGTCAAACAGATGATAATCGGTATACTCACCGGTAAGATGAACTCTCGTGCATACCTTGATACGGGAATGTGTCGTGATGTGGATGAACACCGGTCGGTAAGTATAAATCATACCTTAATGTATCCCCTCGCCATGATTACAAATGATAAGTTGAGCTTATGTGGACAACAATACTGATAATTGTTATAGGATGCTTATCTAAATGTTAACTAATTGAACAAAAAGAGCGTTTTGACATGACCGTACACTGATATGATTCTCTTACCCTCGAAACTCGCAAAAAGAATGTCTGTAAATATTTATTTACTGCTTTTAGTTTCTGTATCTCTGTATATATTTATTTATTGTTTTCCGTCTTTACATGAAAAATGAAAAATTCCAAAAAGATTTTAGGTGTGTTTTAATTTAAACTTTATAAAAGCCAAAAAGATTTTGCTTCTAGTTTATTTTTGATTGACTGATGTTGGAACTCGAGTCTATCCTACCCAAAATCCTGATTGTAAGCCGGAAAACAATTGCATCTTCATAAACTGTCGAAGTTAACAAGTTTTGAAAGTTAAAGGATTAAAATTGATCATTTTTCTAAACTTTCAAAATATTGTCGGTCGGTGTTTGATTGAGATTTGATCTCATATGTGTCGTTTATTTAATTTGACTATATTCCAAGCGGTTGTTCTCATTATGCGTTTAGCTTTCTTGCCTGTGCAGATGCTAAAGGCGAGGAGAACATGTTCGATGACAAGCTTTCGAATGAAGACACGAAGTGGAGGCACTCAAAGTATAAAATGATCGAGTTGCCGCTGACCCTTCATCAACACCACAAGGATCTGAAGAATTGACAAGTCAAAAGATTCACGAGCATGACTCAATGGAGAGTTCAATCTAAGGGGGAGTTTATTGACACACTACCTAAATGAAAAGGGGAGTTTGTTGATACACTTTCAACTTACGGCGCGTGAAGACTTTGAAGATCCTCCGACATGGAAGACATGGAAGTTGAATCTCACGAGTAGCGTCCAAGGGGGAGTTTGTTGATACATATTTTGTGGACGCGACTTGGTTCGGTTCAACTCGATTCGGTTCGACCCGGTTAGCTTCGGCTCAAGCCCGACGTCACGACATTCCTCCGTCGTGCGCCCCAGAGTTCGACACGCGAAGCACGAAGCGCCGCAAGCCGGTTCCCGCTGCCACATCATCATGACATCATCATGATGATGTCATGATGATGTCACTACTTTGACTTAGCTTGGCAAATATAACATGTTGAATTCCTGGACGTGCATGCTTTAACTGTTTGCATGTTGGGCCTTTATTTCCAACTTTGGGCCGATCGCACAAGTGAAGACAGCCCAATCGCACAAGCCCAATGCCAAACAAATATATATACCGAAATCTTAGTGATTTCGGTAGTGAGAGCAGAAGACAAGAGGGGTGAGCAGCGAACATAAGAGAGAACCGAGAGATTTCTGAGAGAGTTTGCAAGTATTGATTTGTAAACATTGGTTTGTAATCGTTTTCAAGTATTAATACATTGGTGTTAATCGTTGAGTCTCGGTGTCCTTTTCGTGTTTTTGTTCATCTCCTTCTCTCGATCTCGGTTTGCATCTCCGGTTGGATTCCGCACAACCGGGTGTGTTCGACAACAAGGATTAGGCGACTAGATCCTCCCCTAGCCGGACCTACATACTTCCTATGGGAATACATAGAGATCAAGGTCATGCTTAAAAGCTAAAATTTAAAAGGAAATCGGTTTTAGATAGAAACTAGTTAATCTTGATGGGTCTAATAATTTCAATGAATTAAGATGACATGGCAGAAAGTGCTTTGTGTAAGTTAATCTTGATGGGTATGGGTCTTCCAGGAGGTTTCCGAAGGTTTATTTAGTCACATGTTTAATAGGTCACGGGTCAGTGAGGTGGTGTTTCTAGATCATGGATTAGTTTATCAGTTTTGATTAGTGAGGTGGTGTTTCTAGATCATGGGTTAGTTAATCTATTGAGTCAAAGTAATGGAGTAGTGGTCCTACTTGGTAGGTTTTCCTATATTTAGGTTGCATGAATCTATTTAATGTAAGTCTTTGAGAGCTAATGATATAGAGAGTGTGTCAAGAAGTAAAGGAAAGTGAGTTTCTCTTTGTATTTTGGAGCTTGAACCCAACAATTGGTATCAGAGCTCTAGGCTCATACTGTGGGGCTACCAGAAAGAAGCATCAATAGGTTCGAGAGTTGTCTTTCTGAGATGGGGACATAGTCCCTTAAAACGACGAGGTTGAGAAGAGAGATAAAGATTGCTGTTGAAGAGGTTGTTATTAGTGAATGAAGAGAGGATATAAAAAGAGCGCAAATCATGAAAAAAGGAAGTTCTGTGTGAACCGTGCATTCAAGTGAGCTGGAAGAGACAAGGTAGAAGACAATCTATGTGATCGAGGAAGGGTTTTGTGTGAACCGTATAAGGTTTTGTGTGAACAAAGAATCTGCGTGATTCTTTGAGTTTGATCGAGAAAAAGTTCTGTGTCAACAAAAGGGGAGGAGAACTTGTGTGATTCATTGCGGTGGGAGCTAGGAGCATGCAAAGAAGAAAAAGAAGCAGTCAACTAATCAAACAAAAGAAAGAAACCAAAGGCATTGTGGAAGGCATGAAGAAAGAAATTGAGACGTAGAACCAAGCAATTGTTTTGAGGGGGAGGCAGTTGCGGTGAAATAATAAGGTGGAAGCAGGTATCCTAGAACCTCTACTAAACGTCAGACTTATAGTTGAAGAGAAAGAAGAAAGCAAGAAAAAGAAAGTAAGTAACAAATGGTGTTTTGGGGCTACAATTAATGGTGTTCAAGTCACAGATAAAAGTTGTAAAGAATAGAAGCAAGTGATCTATCAAGAAGCAAGAGCAAGCGTCAATGTGGATTTGTGTGAACCGATTAAGCAAGAGACAACAAAAGCAATAAACCACCTATTTGGAGGCATGTAACGAGCAAGGAATCTGTGTGGTTCAATCAAGGAACAAGAAGCAATACCGAATCAAGATTAAGGGGATAATGTATGCTAATCTTGATGGGTACGGGTAAAGTCCAATCAAATGGGTATGGTCTTCCCGGAGGTTCATTTAATCACACGTTTTATGTTTTTCATGGGTCAGTTTTGATTACGCAAGTAGTGTGAGATCATGGGTTAGTTTAATCGTTAAGTCAAAGTAATGGAGTAGTGGTCCCAGTGGGTAGGATAATTTCCTTTATATATACGTTGCATGAATCTCTTTAATGTAAGTTTTTGAGAGCTAAGGGGAGTGGAGGTGGTCACTAGTGATAGAATTCCATCACTCACAAACATCCAATCAAGTTCCGCCATGTCATCAACCACTATTCTATCACTCACAAGCCTTTTTTAGTGGCGGTGGTCATCACTAGTGATGGAATTCCATCACTCACAACTTTTTTTTTATTTTTTAAATTAGAAATTAACAATAAAACACTAAATTATAAATTTCATTAAAATTAAAAAATAAATTACATAGCAAAATAAAAAAAACTAAACATTGAAAAAAAACTTAAATTAAACGGGTGGCATCTCCCAACCTCACCTTTCGCAAATCTCGCGCTTTTGTTGAATTGCAACCGACTTAAACGGTTCGTCGAGATGGGCAATTAAAATTTATATAAAGATGAGGGACCTGAATTGCAATTAAAGGAAAGCTATTTAAAAATAGCTAACAAAAGTTGAGGGGCTAATTTGCACTTTTCATCAAAGTTGCTATTAATTCAATTTCATAAAACGACAAAACAATCTCAAAGTCTCATCTTCCAAAAAATCAGTTCCTTTCGTTTCAATATTTGTTTTCAACGCGTGATATTATCAAAGATCAACGCGTTTTAAACATCACGCGTTATGTTTCATGGTGGCGGCGGTATGCAAGGATGTTCCACGCGTAATGGGGGTGTCATCACGGACCACCCCCAGTCCCCTAATGATATAGAGAGTTTTTCAAGCTGTAAAGTTTCTGCTCGTAAGTTTCTCTTTGTATTTTGGACAGTGACGGAGCTAGTCCAAAAATTCGGGGCATCCCAATTTTTTTTTCTAGGATAAGGGGTATCCTTTGTATAAAACCAGAATGTTTTATATTTTTTTACATTACGAATACGACACGCAGACGGGGTTAAGGGGTAGCCTGTGCTACCCCTTCTAATACATTAGCTCCGCCCTTGATTTTGGAGCTTGAACCCAACATTTCTGCTTAACACATAATTTCGAGCAAATGTAGAAATTTATAATTGTATAAGAGGTTTGCAATAACCGAGACTTACCCACTTACCAACCAGGACTGAGGGAGTCGCATTGAGCATTTGAGTTGTTTCTTGTGAGGAAGCAATTGGTTGATTTGTTTAATCAAGTCATTATCTTTTCTTTCTACAATAGTGAATAATGAATCTACTACACAATTATTTCAATGCAAGCATCATCATGTGTACATTTTTAAATGGTCATAATCTAGTCCATTTATGCTATTTTGTGATACGTGTGGCCGACGATGGTCTCTTTATCCTTGTGGTTCTAGCAACCCATTATTCCCTCTCGTTTCCCCCAAAAGTTATAGTTTTTGAATTTTCGGGTCACGCGTTACCTTTGATTAAAAACAATATATGAATCATATTGAACAAATTTTGTAACGTATCCAAAGTGAAATCAATACAGAAATAGAATAGAACTCAATGAGTGGTGAAAAATATATGGTGAGGGCATACTATGGATTGATTTTGGATGTCCTTCCATATATTTCCTTATGAACACTGGTGGTAATTCTTGGAGTGGTACATTGTTTTCTCAACATATATTGACCATATGCTCCTCCAATAATTGATTGCAACAACACCCTTACAGTCATGGGGATATTGCTACAACGAAATCCACATTGGGCCATTTAGTTGGTTCAAGGGGTTTGAGCAAAATATATTGTTATACAGAAATCCATGGATAAGCTATTTCTTCCTTACATAATTAGAGTGTTAAAAAATGCTCACATGTTTGAGGTAAAGAAGTCAAGAAATTAATGAAACTTGTTAGAATCATCGTCATAGTCCTATAGAAACTAAACTTACTAGATAATATCTTCTCGGGTTACAATACAATTGGCTGGCCAAGGTCTCCAGTTTGATCCAAAATTATGCGGCTAAGGTTTCTTTGGATACTCCCTCCATACTCCTAGAATGAGAATCAAAGCACTATGAGGCTTTTCCAAGATGTCTTTCTTCTCTTTCTCACATAGTATTACCGGACGGCTAGCTTCACCGTCAAGAGCCCCATCAATTCCCTGAAGCACTAGTATTGCCCTCATATTCGACCTTCACAATCTAAAATCATTCTTTCCATCAATTTATCCGAATCACTCGCGGAAGTCATCATACAATCTGCTGAGAAACATCCAGTCTCTTTAAACTCAGCTAAACCAAAGCTGTGATATCATTTGATGGAATTAGTGAACACCTAAGAGAACAAATGGCAAATTTCGTCTCTCTCTCTCTCTCGATACATTTTGATTATCTGTTAAGAATCTATGTTGACTGAATCACAATTAAGAATTCAGACAATATATAAAAAAGACCTTGGTTAATAAACATTTCCAAAATGATATGAGATCTATCCTGATCAAAACCATTTTACAATCTCTACCCCTATCAGTGGGGTCAAGTGATTAACTTTCTATCAACTTCATCACCTAATCTGTTAAACAATCATCTGTATGTATATAACTTCACTTGGACAATCAGAAGAAGAATGGTAAAGAACATACAACTGAACAACAATCCCATACATTTTTACATATCCAACTCTACAAAGATAGATGTTACAGAAAAATAATTTAGAAGTTACAACAAACAATTGTTCTCAAGAAACATATGTGATTAGGTCCAAGACACTAAAAGTAGAATAGTCCATCGAATAAGTAACCATCATCGTCATCAAATAAACTCATGGCATTTTCTAGATCAGATTGGCTCAGGTCGTTGTCTATAAATCTTGCCTGTGAACCATCCAAGGGGACACCAGAGTTCACAGGAAGTTGTGTTTGTGCTAGACTGTCATCTTCTTCAATTGGAAGTTCAGGGAAAGAAAAATTGGAACTTGCTGGCTGAATTGAATCTGGATTCGAACCAGGGTTTATCTGATTCTCTACATTTAAGTGAGTTGCTGAACGTGGAGAAACCAAACCCAAATTTTCTCTGTTCACATGAGCATCATGAGAAGCGCAAAGTCGACCTTCTGCATCAAATGAAAAAAAATCGGGCCAGTCCAAACCTTCAAGGCTATCATTTAGTAAACCTGCATCGCCCTCACAATCAGCTACACACGGATCTGTTGCAGGTCCAGAACAAGAAACCTGCACCTGGACTTCACCGAGACCACTGCCACTCGCATCTCCAAAGTTTCTGTTGTTTAAACTACTATGTAAACTATTGACATCCATCCCCAGATTGTTGTCTGATGCCGCATTTTCACCAACCCCTAAAGGAGACATTGCTTCTCCATAAGCATGATGTGAGGAAGCCTGAGCTGTTGCCTGTGGCTCTATTGCATTTCCATAATCATTACCTATCAGTTGAACATCAATTCCTTGACCATCATAATTGTAGTCTTCAACACTAAAAGGCGCCGTTGCTTCTCCAAAAGCATGATATGAGGAAATCTCACTTGTTACCTGTGGCTCCATTGCATTTCCATAATTCTGACCTATTAGTTGATATTCAGTTCCTTGACCACCTTTGTTGGAGTTTTCAACACCTGACGGAGCCACTGCTTCTTCAAACGCATGATACGAGGAAATCTCACTTGTTACCTGTGGTTCCATTGCATTTCCATAATCATGACCTATTAGTTGATACTCAGTGCCTTGACCACCATTATTGGTGTTTTCAACACCTAACGGAGCCACTGCTTCTCCAAAAGCATGATACGAGGAAATCTCACTTGTTACCTGTGCCTCCATTGCATTTTCATAATCCTGACCTATTAGTTGATATTCAGTTCCTTGACCACCATTATTGGAGTTTTCAACCCCAATCGAAGCAGTTGCCTCTCCAAACGCATGATATGATGAATTATCACTTGTTACCTGTAGCTCAATTGCATAATCCTGACTTATTAGTTGATATTCAGTTCCTTGACCACCATAATTGAAGCTTTCAACACCTAACAAAGCCACTGCTTCTCCAAAAGCATGACATGGGGCAAGCTCACCTGTTACCTGTGGCTCCATTGCATTTCCATAACCATGACCTTTCAGTTGAACTTCAATTCCTTGACCAACATTATTGGAGTTTTCAACACCTAAAGGAGCCATTGCTTCTCCAAAAGGATGACGTGTGGAAAACTCACCTGGTACTTGTGGCTCCACTGCATTCTCATGAACATGACGTCTCAGTTGAATTTCATTTCCTTGACCACCACTATTGGAGTTTTCAAAACCTAAAGGAGCTATTGCTTCTCCAAAAGGATGATGTGAGGAAAGCTCACCTGGTACTTGTGGCGCCATTGCATTTTCATAAACATGACCTTTCATACCTAAAGGAGCTATTGCTTCTCCAAACGGATTTAAAATTTGATGTGCAACGAAACTGTTCTCTATTTGTGAGTGAACGATGAAACAGATTATTAAACTTGCTGAAGCCCAAATTAATTAGAAGCCCAAAACAATGTGAACCCCAATTTAAATAAAGGCCCAAGTCAAATCAGTTTTATCTCGACGAAACAAGAATCAATTACACTTGTCGACGAAATAGAATTCTTGCCTTGATTGCTACGAAACAGATTAAGATCTTATCTTTTTGGAGAGATATTTTACAAATAAATCAAATGTTATCCTTGACAAGAGCACAAAAATTCAAACCACACATTACTTTGCTTTTCAAAGAAGCCTTATCCTTTTTCAGTAACCCATCATCACATCACATGTACCAATTGTCAACATAATATTTTAAAATTCACAAACACTTTAATTCAAACTGAGATGATTTCTAATTCAAACAACTTGCACACTAAATTTTCAATAGATCAAAAAGTGAATATTTTGATGAACACTTTGAAGTTTTGTCGAAGATATGAAGAACAAACCCAGAATTTATGAATTTTCCGGTCACCGAAAAACTTTCCGAAACACGAAAATGCACAAACTTTTACTAAAAACCCGATAATACAATTTAATGATGCACCCTAACAAGGTTTTTGGCAAAACTTTGGCAAAGCAAACAAGATCCAACTGATTTTCAGATTTCTTTTCAAGAAAAAAAATATGAACTTTCAAGAACAAAGTTTCAGAAAATCATAAATAAACAGTTTCAAACTTGATAAAAATCCAAATATGTTTGGTTTTAAACAAGGATTAGAGCCAAAGCTCTGATACCAATTGTAGGTCCGTTTTTCCGGTGGATCGATAACGAACACCTATCCTTGTTTATCACGAACACGGTAACGGGTGCGGAATCCCCGTGACGATGCAAACCAAACAAAGTGCAAAACACACGGGTAACCAAAGATTCAATATCTAATGATTAAACGGGATGAGTACAACCCAATAACTGATACACACACAGTTTATACAGACTCTCTCAAAGTCTCTCGGCACTCATCTATCTCACACAGAAACAAATGAGGGTATTTATACTAGACACAGACCAGAACATGACGAAACACAAATACGTCTCGGCGAAACAACTAAAGTCGACGAAACACACCTGTTTCGTCGACATACATGTAAAATCTATTTGTTTCGTCGTTTGTAATATAAGCCCAATGAAAGTCAAAGCCCAGCTTCAATATTTCGGCCCATGTGAGAATTACTGCCCAAATATCATTTCTGTTGTAATTCTTTCATTTGTTCAACATATGAGACAAAATCATGACATCATCATGACATCACAAAGGTGATGTCATGGTGATGTGTTTTGCGGGAATGGCTTGCGGCGTTCCGTGCCTCGCGTGTCGAACTCTGGGGCGCACGACAGAGGAATGTCATGTCTTCGGGCTTGAGCCGGACCTAACTGAGTCGACCCGAACCGAATCTAACCGAGTCGAGTCGCGTCCACATAAAGTGTACCAACAATTGATGTCATGGTGATGTGTCACCTGGGACTTGTTCGCGGCGCTCCGTGCCTCGCGTGTCGAACTCTGGGGCGCACGACGGAGGAATGTCGTGACGTCGGGCGGGAGCCGGACCTAACTGAGTCGAAACCAAGTTGAACCAAACCGAGTCGAACTGAGCCGAGTCGCGTCCACATAAAGTGTACCAACAAACTCCCCCTTGGACGCTACTCGTGAGGTTCGTCTTCTGTGTCTTTCATGTAGGAGGATCTTCAAAGTCTTCACGCGTCGTAAGTAGAAAGTCTATCAACAAACTCCCTTTTCATTTCGGTAGTGTATTAACAAACTCCCCCTTAGAATGAACTCTCCATTGAGTCATGCTCGTGAATCTTTTGACTTGTCAATTCTTCAGATCCTTGTGGTGTTGATGAAGGGTCAGCGGCAACTCGATCATTTTATCCTTTGAGTGCCTCCACTTCGTGTCTTCATTCCAAAGCTTGTCATCGAACATGTTCTCCTCGCCTTTAGCATCTGCACATGCAAGAAAGCTAAACGCATAATGAGAATAACCGCTTGGAATATAGTTAACATTTAAACAGACGACACATATGAGATCAAATCTCAATCAAACACCGACCGACAACAGTTTGAAAGTTTAGAAAATGATCAATTTTAATCCTTTAACTTTCAAAACTTGTTAACTTCGACTGTTTATGAAGATGCAATTGTTTTCCGGCTTACAATCAGGATTTTGGGTAGGATAGACTCGAGTTCCAACATCGGTCAATCAAAAATAAACTAGAATCAAAATCTTTTTGGATTTTATAAAGTTTAAATTAAAACACACCTAAAATCTTTTTGAAATTTTCATTTTTCAAATGTAAAGACGGAAAGCAATAAATAAATATATACAAAGATACATAAACTGAAAGCAGTAAATAAATATCTACAGACAATCTTTTTGCGAGTTTCGAGGGTAAGAGAATCATATCAGTGTACGGTCACGCCAAAACGCTCTTTTTGTTCAATTAGTTAACATTAAGATAAGCATCCTTTAACAATTATCGGTATTGTTGTCCACATAAGCTCAACTTATCAGATGTAATCATGGTAAGGGGATACGTTAAGGTATGATTTATACTTACCGACCGGTGTTCATCCACATCACGACACATTCCCGTATCAAGGTATGCACGAGAGTTCATCTTACCGGTGAGTATACCGATTATCATCTGTTTGACCGTATATGAAAATGTGAGTAACTCACTTATTTTGATTGAAAACAAGCCCTATGTGATAGAATCACTTATTGATGAGGAACTTGATTTCCAGATGCATGAGGGAACAGGAGCAAGTCCGTGAACAGTTCAGTACTTTCGTACAGCAGAGAGACGAACTTGACTCCCGCAAAGAATCTGTGATATAAAATCACTTATTTTGTTTGGACATGTGATTGTTGATCACTTATTGAGGTCGAATGCAGTATGTACACGTATGTATAGTATCATGGAAGATCTTAGACTTCGTCTCCGTTATTTTTACGGTTTGATACAACCATGATACCCAGATGATAAGCAGCATAAAGACCGAATATTTCAGATCTCGGCAATCTCTCAAACGAGATTTCGGTACTAAGACCATATGCCAATGAATGGTTCCCACCTGATCTTCAGCCGATTTAAGATTTATATCACCCTGCACACTTTAAAATGATTGTGAGCCTACCGATACATCTTATATAGAGCTGCTTAACATTTTTCGTTTTGCATTCCAGTTTTAAAGAGGTTTAGACAGACCACTGATCTACTATCATTTTCTCTTTTTCTCGCCAGGAAACTCATTTTTGTTTTTCCAATGTTTTTGCGCTTTTGAAATTTTTCGATGTTTTTGAATTTTCAAATTTTGGATTTACTCCCCCTAAAATCAACAAACTAAGATAAAATTTAAAAGACACAAAGATATTTACAAAAACGATTTCCCGATGTCGGTTAACTCATGTTTTACCTCAATGCCGTTTACCAAAATTAATTTTAATCAGAAATGATTTCTTGAATTTTGGAAAAATCAGTTGGCATGTCGGTAAGCGGTGCGGACCATGACAACATTGTCTGGCCAAAAAGAGCTACAAGAGGATAACAATTCATAAAGCAGCTTAAATATCGACAAGTATAGGAGAGATTAGAAATTTAAAACCGTATCCTGCAACTGCTTCGTGCATTGCAAGGAATCTGAGCGCTCTCCCAAACTGGATATCCACCCGGTGTGGACTTCAAAGTCGATTTTTGTAGCTACTGAGAATTCTCTTGACAGCAACAAGATCATAGACCTCTGGGTCCGGCTAGTCTTACACATTGCACCAGCGAAGGTCTTTGTCTTTCTCTTTCAGAAGTAGTGTGCGGTTGAGCAATCCACGCCAAGGCATCCGCACACCCGGTTGATTTGTTCAACAAACACATTTTCTTCAATCACAATTTTGATTTGAATCTACCCTGGGGACCCGATCAAAGCCTTGAACAACCAAACTCTTGGAATGATTTTCATTTTGTCGAAGCTTTTCAAATTCTTTCGACAGACAGTTCTGTCTTCTCTTCTTTTTCTCTCCATCAAAGGCAACCACTCCTAGAAATATCAATATCTTGGAGCTTTGAGTCGCCTATCTTGTGCATGGACACTCCACTATCAACAATCCGATGACTATCGATAGTTCCTCCTGGAACATCCTACACACTCACTCAGAGATTAGTTGGAGAGGGGGACCCAAGCCTTCACAGACTTGGGTCTTCCGGCATGATCGAAGATTGTGACTTCGATTTCCCGATAACCCGGAATTTGAGTAGCTCCCCCTGAAACTTTGCCAGTTTTAGGTTTCCAAGTTTCTTTTTGTTTACCGGATTGTGTATTATTTACAGATTTAGAAATCTACGGTTTTAACGGTTGTGACAAAATTGGTTTCCTTTTAACAGTTTCTGGGTTTAAAGCCTTTTCGATCACCTTTACATTTTTACGTCGTTGTTTTGTTTCCTGTTCTTTAATAGTGCATTTATCATGTTTTGGAGAAACAGGACGACGTTGTGAGTGACCTTGTTCCGAAGGGGCTCTTTCTACAAAATTTGGTTTGGGCGAGTTTGTGCAGTCTTTAATGATATGCCCAAACTTCCCACATTTGAAACATTTTCTCCTTTCAACAAACTTAGGAGAATCTGATCGATGGCCTGATGTTGAAGTTGTAGACCGAGAGGTACTAGCTTCACACCCATTTGTGTGTTGAGTGTAATTGTTATCATTATTACGTTTCAAAATGTTGACTTTTTGAACAAAATCGGTATTTGACTTATTTTCAAAAGTCTCCACTTTATCAGTACCTTTGGAGGCCACAAATTTAACGTCTTTTGCCTTCTTCTTGTAACGAGCTCCTTTTGATTCAACCTTAGCCTTAGGCTTTGGAGCTCGTTGTTGTTGTTGTTTACCCTTAAAAGCGACAGGTTGTTGTTTTGTCGGTGATTTTTGATTTCCAAATTTTCTTCTAACTTCAGCTTTTGGAATAGGATCACATTGAGTTGCATAAACTCTCGGGATCGCTTTACCCAAAAACTTAGTTGTATTATCTTCAAACACTTTATCAATCAAGGATTGATTGACGTTTTTTATTGGAAAATGTTTGTTTGAATAAATTTTGTCATCACCGACTAAAGTGTACAACACGTTATCACTTTTAACAGTAGACACTGTCTCAGCGATAAAAAAGACCTTGGTTAATAAACATTTCCAAAATGATATGAGATCTATCCTGATCAAAACCATTTTACAATCTCTACCCCTATCAGTGGGGTCAAGTGATTAACTTTCTATCAACTTCATCACCTAATCTGTTAAACAATCATCTGTATGTATATAACTTCACTTGGACAATCAGAAGAAGAATGGTAAAGAACATACAACTGAACAACAATCCCATACATTTTTACATATCCAACTCTACAAAGATAGATGTTACAGAAAAATAATTTAGAAGTTACAACAAACAATTGTTCTCAAGAAACATATGTGATTAGGTCCAAGACCCTAAAAGTAGAATAGTCCATCGAATAAGTAACCATCATCGTCATCAAATAAACTCATGGCATTTTCTAGATCAGATTGGCTCAGGTCGTTGTCTATAAATCTTGCCTGTGAACCATCCAGAGTTCACAGGAAGTTGTGTTTGTGCTAGACTGTCATCTTCTTCAATTGGAAGTTCAGGGAAAGAAAAATTGGAACTTGCTGGCTGAATTGAATCTGGATTCGAACCAGGGTTTATATGATTCTATTAAAGGTAAGTGATCATCCCAATTACCTCCGAAATCAATTACACAAGCTCTAAGCATGTCTTCCATTGTCTGAATTGTCCTTTCGCTTTGTCCGTATGTTTGAGGATGATATGCTGTGCTTAGATTTAATTTGGTTCCCATTTGTAGGTCCGTTTTTCCGGTGGATCGATAACGAACACCTATCCTTGTTTATCACGAACACGGTAACGGGTGCGGAATCCCCGTGACGATGCAAACCAAACAAAGTGCAAAACACACGGGTAACCAAAGATTCAATATCTAATGATTAAACGGGATGAGTACAACCCAATAACTGATACACACACAGTTTATACAGACTCTCTCAAAGTCTCTCGGCACTCATCTATCTCACACAAACAAATGAGGGTATTTATACTAGACACACACTACAAAAAAGATCGCAATCTGAGACTGAAAGATCAGTCTCTAAAACTCCTAAATCAGTCCCTAATGGTTATTAGGGACTGATTTTGCCAGTCCCGAGCCAGTCCTAATTGTCTAGTCCTAGATACTTTCATTAGTAACTAAATTTCAGTCCCGATTGTATGACACCAATAGTGACTGATATTCAGTCTCCTATACATATAAAATCAGTCCTCAATATACGTTGTGGTACAACATCATTTCAGTCTCGAATACATTTCGTCGGTGACTGAAAATCAGTCCTTGATACTAGGCCTTTCAGGACTGAAAATCAGTACTTGAACCTTGTCTATTTTGTCCCAATTACATTTACTTAGATTTGGGTTCCATGACAATTCAGTCTCTAATAGACGTTGTAGAGACTGAGAATTAGTCCCTGATAACATGCCATTTCATTCCTTAATATATTTTTTAGGGACTGAAAAATAATCTTAGATGTCATCTTATTTAGTTTCGAATATGTTTTTAGGGACTGAAAATATGTAGCTTTTAAGAACTTTTTCAATCCCGAATATGTTTTTTTAGAGACTGATAATCAATCCCTAATATGTTAATTTCGTAACTAAATAATAGTCGCCGATGCTATGACTGTTTCTAGTTATGATTTTTTTGAAGACTAAAAAATAGTCTTTGATACTACATTTGATACACTACTAAAAAACTGCCTCATTTCCGGCCAAGATTTTAGTCGGAAAACTGTCGGAAAACGGCTTTCCGACCACAAGGTTCCTACAGCTTTCCGACTAAAAAATTTTTTAATAAAAAAAAACTAAAAATCCAGATTTTTCTACTAAAAATGCAGAAACAAAAATCCAATAAAAATCATAAATGCGACACGATTATAGAACTGAAAATTCATCCACAAAATACAAAACGGTTGTCAAATTATAGGTTCAACAACCAAATATACCACGGTTTTTAAATTACAACTTCAACCGCAAAAGACAACAAACAAAACTAAACTATGGTGGAGGATTGCTAGGATTACCAAACTGCTTCATCAACTCGGTTATTTGTCGTTGCATATCTAAAAATAACGTACTAATAATTTGCTACGTTAAAACTTTACCGAGCCTCGTGGCGACTCATTTGACCGGAGTTTGACCAAGTTGACTTGGCTTGACCGAGTCAACCGAACCGCTCTCTAATCTGACCAAGTTGACTGAACTACATTCGACATTGACCCGCACCGAACTGAGCTGACTCAGACCGATGCTGCTGTTGACCGTCTTGACTGTCTTTAACTGTGTTGACTTCAGTTGACCAGCGTTGACCGGGTTTGACCCGGTGTTGACCCGAACTACCATCTGACCTTAACCGAATAAAAACCCGCACCCGCACCCGCAACCGAATTCTAACCAAACATCCAACTGCAAATTGCCAAGACCTTCAATAAAAAAGAGAAATCACAGAATTTATTTGATGTCTAGGTTATAAAAATCTATCTTGCATGTATATATGATGATGATCAATGGTTATCCACCATCCTATAAATGAAATTATAAAAAGAAACAACTCAAGAACAAAAATATATCTAACATCCACCTGGACTTGCATAAAAGATTATCAAATAACAAACATTTTAGGATAAAGGGCTTAAATGCTTAATAATACCAAGGATTTAAAAGTTGCAAAATGCTTTATACAGCATCGAATACAGTATTTACCGCATTAATATAACAAAAAAAATAAATAAAGTGATTACCTTGATTGTCTCATAATGATTCCACCCAACTTCTGAAGAGAGCCGACCGAGCAAACAGTACTTGTGTCCAGCAGTTAACCTCAATACCCTACATTTTGTGTTCACAAAAATCAACACCGTGACATGTATAACAACATTGGGTGAACTTTTTTAAAATACCACAAAAACAAAAATAAAAACAACTTACTTAAGAGCATCAGGGATGACCATTCTCTTCTTCCTGTTGTAAGGTGTAGGAACCCCTTCATAAACTTTCAACCTTGCTAGTGCAGCAGCTCCACGCTTGGTCTTGTGGGGAATCATGCTGTAATCAAAACAAAAAAATAGCAATAAGTTAAAAAAATACTCAGATTGAAAACTTGAAGCAAGTACAACACGATGCAAGTAGATGTACTTCATTTATATATAATAACATACCGTTTAAAAATCCAAACTTTTATAGCTTAAGTTAACAAGACCAAAAACACAGGTTAAAACAAGATTTGATATAAATGATAAGAGATCTAGCTTAAGTTAACAAGACCAAAAACACAGGTTAAAACAAGATTTGATATAAATGATAAGAGATCCAGGGAAACTTGGGTTATCCGGTAATTTCACCGGCGTGCCTACGGGCGGGTGGGTTATCAGGTTTTCGCTGGAATTGGAGGACTCGGTTTACTTTCGAAGTACTCCGTTTGGTCCAGTAGGTGCCCCGAGAGTGCCCGGGATTGATTATGTTGGCCGTTCAAAAAAAAAAACAAGATTTGATAATAGCAAAACACTTTTTGTACCTAATTGTAAGCAACTATTGGAATACATTTTTACAAAAGCATGTTACCGTTTACTAAATATCCTACATTTTTGTGACACTTTCAAAATTTAATTAACTCCACTCAATCCCTAATCCTTCTACTTACAACCTCACAATTAAACCAACTTAAGAATGAAAAATAAACTCAAATCAACAAAATCACCTTAAAATCTTACAAATTCAAGATTGCCATACAATCTCAAACCTTTCCAAAACATAAATCATTTGTTCATCAACCCTTAGCATTCAATTCAATCCACACATTTCTATCTATTCAACCAACCTAACAATAAAAAATACAACAAAAACCAACTAATTCACCTTACAAATTACTATTCTCCTACATAATTCATAAAAATCATATAGTCTTTCAACATCAAAATACTAATCATGTGTGAATGCAAAACACCTAAATTCTATGTGTAATGTTCGATTCGTTTTGCATCTACACTAAGCACAAAATCAGAACATGATAAAAAGCATATCAGTAACATGATAAACCACAAATTACAAACACATAACAAACTACATAAAACTGATTCATTCAACAAACAATCAAATAGCCAAGCATATCAACAACAAAGTACAAATTTACCCTCGGATAGTCCGCCAAAGGATCTTAGAAGGAGCACGGAAATGAATCGGACCATGTGACGGCTTCGTGTTCATTCGCTTCCTCAAAAACCGGAGGTACTTCATCTTCTGGCGAACAAGACCGCCGGAGAGGCAGATCTCTTCGCACCGGACGACGGTTACTCGCTGGCCGTTGAGGAGCTCCACCACCACCGCCTTTGCGCAGATTCCTGATCCGTACAAGTAATCAAGTGGTATTCTTGCTGCAATACATACCGAATCGCGACCCGAAACAGGAACGTGTCTGAACTCGAACCTGAACCATCGAGCCGCCGCCCGTCGTTCCGATCTACCGCCGCCACCGCCGCTCAAACCTTCGTCGACCTTCTGTGTTCGTCGTTGCCGCCGAGAAGCTGGCGCCGCCGCCACCCGGAGTGGTGTCGGCCACCTGCTGGAGAGAGAGGGGGGAGATGAGCGAGAGAGAGGTGAGGAGACAGGGGGTGTTGTCTGCTTTAAGTGTTGTAGGGTTTTGTGGCCGTTGGATTGGTTTTGATCAACGGATGATGGTGATAGCATGGCGATCCGTGTGAGTTTGAATAGACCAATCAGTTAGTGATAGAATATTGTTTTTTTTAGTTCACCCATTTTGTTTTATTTTAACAAAAAACAAATCTTTTTTTTTTTAGAGATTTATGATTTTTGCTAAGAAACGGTTTGGGTAACAAATTTGATTAAGTATAAATATTCCATATGTAAAGACAATAGACTTGAGGAGTAACAAATTTGTGTTATTGATCATTAATTGAAACCGATTACATAATTGATATATAAGTTAGTTGGTATTTTAACTTGAACTGTTATTTGTACTCAATTTGAAGGTCGTGATTCCGGTGGAGTGGGCGGCGATGGTCGTGAACGGTGGTGGAGTAACTGGTTGCATATAAGAAAACCCTATTTTGGGGTTTAAGTTTTATTTACATCCAACTTTCTACAAATTTTGCTACCAGGTTTATTTAACTTCTTTATTTAATTTTCAAACATTTCTTTTTGCTACCGATTTTGCTACGTTATTTTTTTATATTTTTTTTCCTCAGATTTGCTACGGATGTTGCTACAACTTTTTTCTAAGCTTGGTTTAATTTATTTTTTTATAAAACGCCTCAATTTGGACATTACATCGACAGAAATTAGTGGTAGATTCCACTTTTAATTTTATAAAAACTACTTCGGTTTCATCGAAGTCAGGCACGTTCGAATCAATTAAATGCGCGTGGGAAGTTGCTTTTGAGGTGCAGAGAATAGGCGTGCAACGACATTGATCAGATAACCCATTAACACCGGGGTTTGTCGAAGTCCGGTCAACAGCGCGGATATGCAGGTTTAAATATATATATTTTATATTTCTAAAGTGTATATATATATATATAACATAAATCTGAGATATGAACAACAATGGTGGTAGTCCAGCTGGTTATGCATGTGTGTGTGTGTTCGAGGGGCGCGGGTTCGAGTCTTGTTGGTGACCGATTCGAACCTTTTTATTCATTTTAACAAAAATTTACACTTTGGCCCCTGTGGTTCCACATTTACCTAAATAGTCCCTGTAATAGTTAACTGGGTATATTAACTAAGTTAGTTGTTTAATAAGGAACCTTTACAAATCCATTAACTCGGTTAGAATATAAGGTTAAAATACTTTTAAAAATAACTAAATCAGCCCCTGAAGTAGTTAACTGAAAAGACTAACTAGGTTAGTCTTTTAAATAGAAATCCTTTTATAATTTTTAACTGGGTTAGTCTTATTTAGTTAAATCAGTCACGGACATCAGTCACAAAAAAATCAACCTCTAATACAATTAGTAACTAATAAATTAGTCCCAGATACTACGTATCCGAGACTGATAGATTAGTCCCTCATAGTTTAGTCCCTCGGTGTCAATATATTAGTGACTGAATATTAGTGACCAATAAAATGGCGCCATTTTTATTAATGGGTCAGTTATTTAGGACTGAATTTCAGTAACCAATAAGTTTCCCCTCAAAATTTATTTTTAGACAAACATATTTGTGACTAAAATTCAGTCACGGACATCAGTCACAAAAAAAATAAACCTCTAATACAATTAGTAACTAATAAATTAGTCCCAGATACTACGTATCCGAGACTGATAGATTAGTCCCTCATAGTTTAGTCCCTCGGTGTCAATATATTAGTGACTGAATATTAGTGACCAATAAAATGGCGCCATTTTTATTAATGGGGTCTGTTATTTAGGACTGAATTTCAGTAACCAATAAATTTCCCCCCAAAATTTATTTATAGACAAACATATTTGTGACTAAAATTCAGTCACGGACATCAGTCACAAAAAATCAACCTCTAATACAATTAGTAACTAATAAATTAGTCCCAGATACTACGTATCCGAGACTGATAGATTAGTCCCTCATAGTTTAGTCCCTCGGTGTCAATATATTAGTGACTGAATATTAGTGACCAATAAAATGGCGCCATTTTTATTAATGGGGTCAGTTATTTAGGACTGAATTTCAGTAACCAATAAGTTTCCCCCCAAAATTTATTTTTAGACAAACATATTTGTGACTAAAATTCAGTCACGGACATCAGTCACAAAAAAATCAACCTCTAATACAATTAGTAACTAATAAATTAGTCCCAGATACTACGTATCCGAGACTGATAGATTAGTCCCTCATAGTTTAGTCCCTCGGTGTCAATATATTAGTGACTGAATATTAGTGCCCAATAAAATGGCGCCATTTTTATTAATGGGGTCAGTTATTTAGGACTGAATTTCAGTAACCAATAAGTTTCCCCCCAAAATTTATTTTTAGACAAACATATTTGTGACTAAAATTCAGTCTCAGATAAGTTGTCCAAGTATTAAGGACTGATTATTAGTCACGGACATCGGTCACAAAAAAATCAGTCTCTAATACAATTAGTAACTAATAAATTAGTCCCCGATACTATGTATCCGAGACTGATAGATCAGTCCCTCATAATTTAGTCCTAAATGGTCATTTTTCTTGTAGTGACAGACCAGAACATGACGAAACACAAATAAGTCTCGGCGAAACAACTAAAGTCAACGAAACACACCTGTTTCGTCGACATACATATAAAATCTATTTGTTTCGTCGTTTGTAATATAAGCCCAATGAAAGTCAAAGCCCAGCTTCAATATTTCGGCCCATGTGAGAATTACGGCCCAGATATCATTTCTGTTGTAATTCTTTCATTTGTTCAACATATGAGACAAAATCATGACATCATCATGACATCACAAAGGTGATGTCATGGTGATGTGTTTTGCGGGAATGGCTTGCGGCGTTCCGTGCCTCGCGTGTCGAACTCTGGGGCGCACGACAGAGGAATGTCATGTCTTCGGGCTTGAGCCGGACCTAACTGAGTCGACCCGAACCGAATCTAACCGAGTCGAGTCGCGTCCACATAAAGTGTACCAACAAGTTGGTGGTTGCATTGTGTTTATCGGTGTCGCTTTCCTTGTCTAAGTGCGGTTAGAAAACTCCTAACGGATGACTAACTCATTTTTAAGAGATTTTCATAGACATTTATCAATTGCACGTTAAAGAACAATTTTAGGTGGTTAAAGTGTGTTTATCGTTTTAGCTTTCCGAATGATTGTCATGTTAGGATTCCCGAAAGGGATACTAATTGTCTTAAATTGGAAAATTGACCGAATGCTTCTAGTGCCAAAACCGACTTAGTTGACATGCTTTGGTTGTGTATTAAGCAAGGTTTTTTTTATCTATTATCTATTATGTTTTTATATGTACTTGTTTACGCTTACTTTAGTTTAATTAAAATCAAACAAAACTTATGTTTTTACCGGTAGTTTAGTGATAAAGGTCTAGTATTATTTCTCCGCCCATTTCCTTGGATCGATACTTGGTTCTTACCGATACTTTATTACATATGTGACGGGGTACACTTGCCTCTTTCGTGTGTGTTTTGATGTAAAAGTAATAATCACTTTTTTAAATTTAAAACCAAATCGTGTGTAAATTCATTGCAAAATTATGTATATATACGCACACGTTACTTATTTTTAGAACAGCCTCAGTCTTTTCTATCCAGCGTAGAGCTGCAATGGGTCCTTCATTGCCCGAGAATTCTATTGGTTTGCAGGACCAGAATTCTTTGTAAGAACAACAATAAGGCATGGTTCTTCTTCTTTTGGGAATGGGCACTTGAAGTACGGGTCCATTGTTCACGCTGTGTTCTGGTTTAGTTGGCCGCTTACTGCTATGCTTACTTTTATTATCAACATCCTTAACAGTTGGAAGAATAAATGACATTGCATCTATGATTCCTTGTTCCACTATGTGTTGGATAGCACTATTATCTACTTGGTTTCCATTATTATTGATGCTCGGATTCTCATTAACCAAGTTAATGTTACTCTGGTTATCATTATTCAGATTTTCTTGATTTCCTTCGTTGGCCATCTGAATTTTAAACAGTTACCACGTATTAATATCACAAAATAATATTTAATATAGCCAATCACATGACACACATTTTGGTCAAAAGCGTCGATCATTGCGACTTACTCTATTCATATAATATGCATCTATTACACACCAGTACTGAAATTAAAATTACAATACCGACTGAAATTTAAAGTTACACTACTAATAATAGGCATCCGTATTTTTTTTTTTCATACATACACATACACACATATTATATTATTTTATTATAAATATTATTATTACTACCTTTTCCACCATCACATTCATGGATATGGATTCATCCAGAAATCCATATTGCGCTCGTCATACTTCTAGACGTGTCGCTCTCCCACCTGTCTCATTCTTTCACTACTCTCTAAAATTTCCTCACTAAATGTCCTAAGTTTTTGTACATATTTTGCACTCATTAGGGGTGCAGGTTCTAGGACTGGGTTTGGACTCTGGGCTGCGGGTTCCTGGTATGGAGGTATAGGGACCTGGTATGGGTAAGGATTTTCTAGAATCTCTCTAATGAATACATCATTATCGTAATAGGTATCTAGAGGATCTAACCCTGGGTAGGCTCCTAGGTTTGGCATGGGTATGTCTTCGTGTATCGGGTAACGTTGCACATAGTCCCTATTGTCATCCCACCATGGGTCGTAATTTGGGTCTAAGGGATTTGGTGCGGGTACCCTAGGTATTTCCTCCAGATTAAAATCATGCATTTCTACTTGATTTTCAGGGTTTTCTATCTCCATCGGTTGGTCAGGAATTGGTGATTGTGGTTGGGGTGCTAACATTTGCTCCAGGTTAGGGTCAGCTACAGTGGTTGCTAGGATGTGGATATTGGCTATACCCTTATTAATCATTTCATGGGCATAGGCATCGGTTTCTCTTTTGGCTGCTGCTAGTGCTCTCTTGTCTTGTAACTTTTTCATACGCTTCCCACGCTCATGTGCCCCTCGACTGAACCATCCTCTCTTTTTCTGAGGGAATGGCTCTTCAGACTGAGCCTTAAACACGAATATTCCTTCTTCCGTATCAGCAGAGTACCCTGAGAGGGCAGGCTGAGAAGAGGCACCTTCGCTTCTAGGCAAACCCGACAATTGACGGTACGCGTCAGATGGTCCTTGGTCGCTCATACTATAAACTAACAAATAGTCAAATAATACATAACAATAAAATACAATTGTGCACTTATTCCCGTAATTTATTTCCTAACAATTTGAATTTTGATGTCAGCAGAACACTTCTGTGGCTGAATCAGTGGCTTAGCTCTGAATCTGATACCACCTTCTGTCGCAACCCCCGATCCCTATGTCATCGGGAACGGGCGGCCGCGAGCCAGTTTCGGTGGTATCTGGTATTGTCTAATTTGGCAGCGGAATTTTCATCAGGACCGTAGTTAGAAAATATTGGATCAGAGTAAAATACCACATTTTCATAATATTAAACACATGGGATAAAACCCAAGTTTGCAGTACACATATTTTCATAGGAATAAATCCTTATTTTAATAAAAACATCTATTTTATTTTAGGTAACTTTATTGCCACTTTTCCAAGCCTTCAGCGCTGTCCAGCTGGCTTCTATTTGGCTTTCACATTTTGTTACCTGAAACGCGTTTAAAAACATTTTTTCAGTGGGAAATACTGGTGAGTGAATCCCAGTTTAATCAAGTTTAAGTAAAATCCATTGTACAGTATTGAGGGCGGTCTCGCAATTATATTTGTTTCCAAGTCATATCAATTACCACCCGCGGTACTGTCAGACCCGACTTGTGGAAATGTTACCCCTCCAGTAACAAATTTTGTATACAAAACCCTAACATACCGACGATAATTGTATCCTTACAAATACTCAATAACTGCTTAATATATAATTAATCGTGTGAGGTTTTGTAAAAACCGTTAACAAAAAGGAGATTACTCACATTGCTGTCTTAGATTATCCTTTAGGGTTTCCTGGTGACAATCTATAATTTACACAAATGCACACGTGTTAGTATAATAACCCATTTTAACATTAGTAATACCCTCCCCGAGACGGCATTCCAACGACTACGTCGGGCAGAACCACGACAGCCGTTACGGAACCCTAGATCAATCAGGCAGAGTATCTAATACGCATCCAGGGGTTATGATACTTACAACGGAGTAGAACTTCGCTATTTAGGGGGGTATAATATCCGAGTATTATGCCTATACTTCAGAAATTAGAGAAAGAAAACGTTTATGAGCGAATTCAGACCGAAGGCCCTTCGTTGCAATATATAGGGCCTGACTTGGCCTTTCTCGCGGCCCGCGTAAACAGAGACAAAGGCCTACACGGCCCGTGTCAAAGATGGTCAACGACATAGCTTGTCCGGGTCAGCATGTAGGGTTGCCGGGTGTTGGGCCACGTGGTGGCCTAGGGTCGTGCCAACTTTTACCTTGTCGCGGCTCGCGTAAGGGTTGAGGTGTGGCTTACGCGGCCCGCCTCAACTCCAAAAACTCCATTTTAATTAATTTTAATAATATTTAAGGTATTCGGGGTCCGTTTTCGCGTATGGGGTGTATTTTAGGACATATTGGGATATCTTAAAATATATTAGGGTCTCGGAAAAATATTCGGGAGAGTGTCGGTTTAATTTAGGGTTGTTATACCTTAGCCGCCTCCACCGTCTTCGAACTCCAGACACGACACGGCGTACCGTTGCTGCCCTATCCCACCTTTGTTTTTTTCAGCTGTCTGTTCAAATAAAGCTTCGTCATTGGTAAAAGATCCAAGCCACAATACCTACATTTTTTTCGAGAAACCTTTAGCGCTTATCGCCCCTACCATCGTGTCTGGCACCCTCCGATTCGCTGCCACCTATCCGCCGTTTCACGCGCCTCCACGCGCCGCTATTGGTCGGCTCGTGAAGCCCACTCGCAACCAGTGACTGGCATGTGAGAGCGTATTCGGCTATTGGTCACTGCCCATTTTTCATAGTTGTCTTCGGGATCTTGAACCAAACATCTCTGTTTAGGCAGATTTTCCTTTGGACGACATTTTTGATTCTGCTTTGGTTACGGTTCCCCAATGTTTAGTTTTTCTCCATGGCTAACGTGAATATGTATTTTGATGATGCTACGATAGCATCTCAACTGCTATGCCTCTCACCTATCGTACTCCTCAAGTCGCTCCATGTTGCCACACCCGTCGCCGCTCTCTTATGTTTTTATTTCTTGCCGCCGATTTCGGGTTTTCCGCTCACTGAACCAGATTGCTTCGTATTGCTACCTACTTCGGTCCACCGCTCGTCGTGTCTGCAAACCGTGCTACAACTTCCTTTTGAGTTGCAGTAACAGCATAAGCAAACATTTCACTAATCAAATGATAAAAACGAGTAGTTATATCATTTAGGGTTTCATTCTCTAAGAAATGAAATGATTCGAATTTCTTCTTCAACAGATCATGCTGTGTCTTTCTTTTCGCTGCATTTCCTTCACCTCTTGCTACCAAGGCATCCCATAACGCTTTCGTGCTTGTACAATAGCTGAATTGATGATATATGTCTTTGTGAAGTGCTTGTGTAAGAATTGCAAACGCCTTCTTCTCAAGATCATACGCTTTCTTGTCGTCTTCAAGCATATTAGTAAAACTCGCTTCAGTTGATGCTGCTGCTTCGAGGGCAAGGTTGCATTCAGTAGTGAAACACGTCCAAAGTTCTGTGTTTTGCCCTAAAACATATGTGTGAAAACGACCCTTCCATGATGGATAGTCATTCATGTGATTCAGCTTTGGCGGGCGATTGTTGCTGCCCGTTTCACTCTCGCTAAGCAAAAGATTCTGAATGCTTTG
Source organism: Helianthus tuberosus (assembly GCA_030545235.1). Classification (NCBI taxonomy): domain Eukaryota; kingdom Viridiplantae; phylum Streptophyta; class Magnoliopsida; order Asterales; family Asteraceae; genus Helianthus; species Helianthus tuberosus. The sequence goes on from JARYGA010041581.1 coordinate 40,715, forward strand.
ATTTTGATTGGATACCAAAGCCCATTGTCCGGCACTTATAGTAGGTTGACCAAAAACATTCTTCACCCACGCTGCTGCGGAGGTCGGATCTTCACGTGGTCTCGAGTCCATACTCCAATCCCATGGACTAGTACAACTCATGATTGATATATGTATGATAGTACCTGCACAAATTCTTGAAAACAAACAGTAAGCAAGCTGTTACAAGTCCTCTGTGTAAAACAGATCTGTTCTCGACGAAACAGATTTCACGAAACAGGTTTGTTTCGTCTAAATGACTGATGACGAAACAGACTTGTGATAATAGTGATTTGTGGCGAAACAGAATTTTGATTCGTCAAAGATGTTGCGACGAAACAGATGTGATTCGTCGGCTGCTTGTTTCGTCAAAACTGGGTAAGAGACAGTTGGTTTAGATATTTAAAATATCTACTGATCAGTCAAAGGATAAGACCAGACAGCAAGATATTTAAAAACTGACACAAGTAAGTTTGTAACACCTTATTTTCAACGAAACAGACTGAAACCAATTATCAACTTTTACACAAAAGTCAAGTTATTATTTTTATAAGTTGCAACACTTGTTTTAATCAATTTATCAGATCAAATTCTCAGTTTATAACAAGAACACTTATGAAGATATGAAGAACACACTCAAGAACATGAATTTTCCGATGAGTTTTCCGATCACCGATAATTTTCCGAAACACGAAAATACACTAGATTTTCACTAAAAACCCGGTTTAAAGCATAAACAAACAATCTAACTTAGGGTTTTGATAAAAATCTTTAGCAAACAACACTAAAACAACAGATTTATGAATATTTTTCCAGAAAATATAAATATTTCAAGAACAAATTTTCAGAAAAACACACACAAAATACTTGATAAAAACCGAACAAGTTTGATTTTAAACAAGGATAAGAGCCAATGCTCTGATACCACTTGTAGGTCCCGAAATCTGAGGATCGATAACGAACCGAATCACTTGTTTATAGTAAACACGGTTACGTGTGCGGAATCCACGTAACTACGCCAAATCAAACATATAAAGCAATAATAACAACGGATTAATCAATGAAACACACTCAATTGATTAACGGGATGAGAACCGATACAAACTGATACAAACACAGTTTGACAGAATTTTGGCAGAGTTTCTTTACATGTAAGCTCTCATCTCTAGTTCACAATGAAACAGAGATGGGTATTTATACTAAGACACAGACCAGCTATGACGAAACTAAAATAACTCTCGGCGAAACAACTAAAGTCGACGAAACACACCTGTTTCGTCGAACTACATATATTCCTATTTCTGTTTCGTCGTTTGTAATAGCAGCCCAAGACATAAGTCAAAGCCCAACATTAAGTTACGGTCCATTCAACTATTTCGACCCAATGTGAGTGAATACGGCCCAAGTCAAGTTTCTGTTCTAAACTTTGTACAAATTCACCATATGAGACAAATGGTGACATCATCATGACATCACAGAGATGATGTCATGGTGATGTGTCTTGCGGGACTTGTTCGCGGCGCTCCGTGCTTCGCATGTCGAACTCTGGGGCGCACGACGGAGGAATGTCGTGTCTTCGGGCTTGAGCCGGACCTAACCGAGTCGACCCGAACCGAATCTAACCGAGTCGAGTCGCGTCCACATAAAGTGTATCAACAATCTCCCCCTTGGACGCTACTCGTGATGGTTCGTCTTCTGTGATAGTTCGTCTTCTGTGTCTTTCATGTCGGAGGATCTTCAAAGTCTTCACGCGTCGTAAGAAGAAAGTGTATCAACAAACTCCCTTTATCATTCAGGTAGTGTGTTAACAAACTCCCCCTTAAATTGAACTCTCCATTGAGTTATGCTCGTGAATCTTTTGAACGTCAATTCTTTACACCCTTGTGGTGTTGATGAAGGGTCAGCGGCAACTCGATCATTTTATCCTTTGAGTGCCTCCACTTCGTGTCTTCATTCCAAAGCTTGTCATCGAACATGTTCTCCTCGCCTTTAGCATCTGCACATGCAAGAAAGCTAAACACATAATGAGAACAACCGCTTGGAATATAGTTAACATTTAAACAAATGACACATATGAGATCAAATCTCAATCAAACACCGACCGACAACAGTTTGAAAGTTTAGAAAATGATCAATTTTAATTCTTTAACTTTCAAAACTTGTTAACTTCGACTTTTTATGAAGGTGCAATTGTTTTCCGGCTTACGATCAGGATTTTGGGTAGGATAGACTCGAGTTCCAACATCGGTCAATCAAAAATAAACTAGAAGCAAAATCTTTTTGGAATTTTTCATTTTTCAAATGTAAAGATGGAAAGCAATAAATAAATATATACAAAGATACAGAAACTGAAAGCAGTAAATAAATATCTACAGACAATCTTTTTGCGAGTTTCGAGGGTAAGAGAATCATATCAGTGAACGGTCATGCCAAAACGCTCTTTTTGTTCAATTAGTTAACATTAAGATAAGCATCCTCTAACAATTATCGGTATTGTTGTCCACATAAGCTCAACTTATCAGATGTAATCATGGCGAGGGGATACGTTAAGGTATGATTTATACTTACCGACCGGTGTTCATCCACACACGACACATTCCCGTATCAAGGTATGCGCGAGAGTTCATCTTACCAGTGAGTATACCGTTTATCATCTGTTTGACCGTATAAAAGATGTGAGAAACTCACTTATTTGATTTGAAAACAAGCCCTATGTGATAGAATCACTTATTGATGAGGAACTTGATTTTCAGATGCATGAGGGCACAGGAGCAAGTCCGTGAACAGGTCAGTACTTTCGTACAGCAGAGAGACGAACTTGACTCCCGGAAAGAATCTGTGATAAATAATCACTTATTTTGTTTGGACATGTGATTGTTGATCACTTATTGAGGTCGAATGCAATATGTACACGTATGTATAGTATCATGGAAGATCTTAGACTTCGTCTCCGTTATTTTTACGGTTTGATACAACCATGATACCCAGATGATAAGCAGCATAAAGACCGAATATTTCAGATCTCGGCAATCTCTCAAATGAGATTTCGGTACTAAGACCATATGCCAATGAATGGTTCCCACCTGGTCTTCAGTCGATTTAAGATTTATATCACCCTGCACACTTTAATATGATTGTGAGCCTACCGATACATCTTATATAGAGCTGCTTAACATTTTTCATTTTGCATTTCAGTTCAAAAAGGTTTCAACAGACCACTGATTTACTATCATTTTCTCTTTTTTTTTTCTTCACCAGGAAACTCATTTTTGTTTTTCTATTGTTTTTGGGTTTTGAAATTTTTCACTGTTTTTGAATTTTTCAAATTTGGATTTACTCCCCCTAAAATCAACAAACTATGATAAAATTAAAAGACACAAATATATTTACAAAAACGATTTCCCGATGTCGGTTAACTCATGTTTTACCTCAATGCCGTTTACAAAAATTAATTTTGAATCAGAAATGATTTAACGAATTTTGGAAAAATCAGTTGGCATGTCGGTAAGCGGTGCGGACCATGACAACATTGTCTGGCCAAAGAGTGTTGCGAGAGGATAACAATTTATAAAGCAGCTTAAATATCGACAAGTAAAAGAGAGATTAGAAATTTAAAACCGTATCCTGCAACTGCTTCGTGCATTGCAATGAATTTGAGTGCTCTCCCAAACTGGATATCCACCCGGTGTGGATTTCAAAGTCGATTTTGTAGCTACTGAGAAATCTCTTCACAGCAACAAGATCATAAACCTTTGGGTCCGGCTGGTCTTCCACATTGCACCAGCGAAGGTCTTTGTCTTTCTCTTGAGAAGTAGTGTGCGGTTGTTCAATCCATGCCAAGGCATCCGCACACCCGGTTGGTTTGTTCAACAAACACATTTTCTTCAATCACAATTTTGATTTGAATCTACCCTGGGGACCCGATCAAAGCCTTGAACAATCACATTTTGAAATGATTTTTATTCTGTCGAAGCTTTCAATCTCTTTCGACAGACACTTCTGTCTTCTTTTCTTTTTCTCTCCATCAAAGGCAACCACTCCTAGAAATAACAATATCTTGGAGCTTTGAGTCGCCTATCTTGTGCATGGACACTCCATTATCAACAATCTAATGACTATCGATAGTTCCTCCTGGAACATCCTGCACACTCACTCAGAGATTAGTTGGAGAGGGGGACCCAAGCCTTCACAGACTTGGGTCGTCCGTCATCATCGAGGATTGTGACATCCATTTCCCGATGATTCGGAATAGATTGAGCTCCCCCTGAAACATTTACCGATTTTGGTTTCCAAATCTGTTTTTGTTTTTCATATTTAACATTTGATTCAACAGATTTTGTTAGGACAACCTTCGGTTTTAACGCCTTTTCAACCTTTTTGACGTTTTGACGTCGTTGTTTTGTTTCTTGTTCTTTAACAGTTCTTTTATCATGTTTTGGTGAAACAGGACGACGTTGTGGGTGAACCTTTTCAGGTGGTGCTCTTTCTACAAAATTTGGTTTGGGCGAGTTTGTGCAGTCTTTAATGATATGCCCAAACTTCCCACATTTGAAACAAGTTCTCCTTTCAACAAACTTAGGAGAATTTGATCGACGACCAGACGTAGAAGTTGTAGACCCAGAGGTACTAGCTTCACACCCATTTGTGTGTTGAGTGTAATTGTTATCATTATTACGTTTTAAAATTTTTACTTGTACAAAATCAGTGTTTGACTTGTTTGCAAAAGTCTCAATTTTATCTGTACCCCTCGATTCCACAAATTTGACATTGCTGTTTTTCTTCTGATAACGAGCCTCTTTTGTTTCAAATTTTGAGTTAGAAACATTTGGCAATTTAGCTCGTTGATCTGATTGTTTACCTTTAGAAGCAATAGGTTGTTGCTTTGAAAGTGATTTCTGATTTCCAAATTTCTTTTTGATTTCAGCCTTAGGAATTGGATTACATTGAGTCACAATAACTCCCGGAATCGACTTTTCCAAAAACTTACTTGTATTATTTTCAAAAACATTATCAATCGATGATGGATTGACATTTTTAATTGGAAAATCATTATCTGAATAGATTTTAGAATCACCAACCAAATTGTACAACACAATTTTACTTTTAACGGTAGACACAGGATCTATCACTTGTTGAACCACAGGTTGAACATCAGGGGTAGGAGGATCACACAGAATATGATTCTCAATAGGAACTTCTACTCCTTTAAGTTTATCAAGTGATTTATCCTGATTACTCACATCTGATTCAGGTTCATCATCCGACGACTCATAGTCCTCAATGGTGGGAGGACCTTGTTTCGTAGATGTTGAATCTTTTTGCTCAGAATTTGTACTTGGAGAATTGTCCGATTTGAACCCTAGGCCAGTAGTAACTTCCTCATAATCAAGAGGCACACTGGATTCAAACCGTGGCATTTCTTCTTCATCAGGCATATAAGCATAATTATGTCTCAAAGGGGGCGGACACTTCTTATACCCAACACCTTTCTTGTTTCCCTTTAGTTGTTGAACATCAATAATGTGATCGAGCACAAATCGGGAGTTAGAGTAACTCTCCAATTTTTGCTTGATTGCATCATGCTCGCATTTAGCAATGGCTAGTTCCTTTTTGGTTTCCTCAACAATGTTAATGTAATCATTTATACTAACTTGTTTATGATAAACAGTTTTTGTCACTTCGGAAACATTTTTCTTTAGAGTTTCAATCATAGATTTAAATTCTTTTTCGTTTCGAACTAAAGCCATATTCGCTTCTTTGCATTTAGCCATTTTAACAACTAAACTCTGATTGTGAATATGAATCGTATCCCATTCAAGCTTTATTCTATCAAATTCATTTTTCATATACTCACAATCTCTACAGTTGATAAGAATTTCAGATTTTACCTGACTTGTAGAAGCTGAGACATTTGCCATAAAGGCAGTCTGAGAAGAGAAAGATCCATCTTCAGTGAGAATCTTCTCCATTTCTTCTGATGTCGCATCAGCTTTCTTGATCAAGTCAGATTTCTCGTTAGCATCATTCAACAAATTATCAGCTTCAGAATCCATTCCCTCCTTGACGTCTGATTCTGAACTGTAATAGCTTCCTGAAGATTCACCATCGCTGACATTCTTGACAACTTCAGCATAAAGCGCAGTTCTTGTTTGATCACTGTTTCCTAACGGTATGGCCGAACCACAATCGACAGTAGGTTTAGGAAAATAGGCACTTGGATCGAAAACAGGAGGTGGAGCTGATTGAGGAAACGGAGAAGAGTTTGTATTTGATACAAACGCCGTTTGTAACTTTGGTTGCCGCAGACTAGCTGACGGGTTAAAACCTCCTCCAGAATAAGCCTGAGGTTGAGTAGTAGCAATTCGTTTTGCTTTCCGAATTTCTTCATCATTCTTGTGTTCCAGCTTCTGTACGAATTCATAGATATTAACCGTATCCAGAACGCCCATATGCTTTAGAAGCTCGATGAATGGACTCCACTTTGGAGGTAGAGCATCAGCAAACCGTGCTACAACTTCCTTTTGAGTTGCAGTAACAGCATAAGCAAACATTTCACTAATCAAATGATAAAAACGAGTAGTTATATCATTTAGGGTTTCATTCTCTAAGAAATGAAATGATTCGAATTTCTTCTTCAACAGATCATGCTGTGTCTTTCTTTTCGCTGCATTTCCTTCACCTCTTGCTACCAAGGCATCCCATAACGCTTTCGTGCTTGTACAATAGCTGAATTGATGATAGATGTCTTTGTGAAGTGCTTGTGTAAGAATTGCAAACGCCTTCTTCTCAAGATCATACGCTTTCTTGTCGTCTTCAAGCATATTAGTAAAACTCGCTTCAGTTGATGCTGCTGCTTCGAGGGCAAGGTTGCATTCAGTAGTGAAACACGTCCAAAGTTCTGTGTTTTGCCCTAAAACATATGTGTGAAAACGACCCTTCCATGATGGATAGTCATTCATGTGATTCAGCTTTGGCGGGCGATTGTTGCTGCCCGTTTCACTCTCGCTAAGCAAAAGATTCTGAATGCTTTGATTTTGATTGGATACCAAAGCCCATTGTCCGGCACTTATAGTAGGTTGACCAAAAACATTCTTCACCCACGCTGCTGCGGAGGTCGGATCTTCACGTGGTCTCGAGTCCATACTCCAATCCCATGGACTAGTACAACTCATGATTGATATATGTATGATAGTACCTGCACAAATTCTTGAAAACAAACAGTAAGCAAGCTGTTACAAGTCCTCTGTGTAAAACAGATCTGTTCTCGACGAAACAGATTTCACGAAACAGGTTTGTTTCGTCTAAATGACTGATGACGAAACAGACTTGTGATAATAGTGATTTGTGGCGAAACAGAATTTTGATTCGTCAAAGATGTTGCGACGAAACAGATGTGATTCGTCGGCTGCTTGTTTCGTCAAAACTGGGTAAGAGACAGTTGGTTTAGATATTTAAAATATCTACTGATCAGTCAAAGGATAAGACCAGACAGCAAGATATTTAAAAACTGACACAAGTAAGTTTGTAACACCTTATTTTCAACGAAACAGACTGAAACCAATTATCAACTTTTACACAAAAGTCAAGTTATTATTTTTATAAGTTGCAACACTTGTTTTAATCAATTTATCAGATCAAATTCTCAGTTTATAACAAGAACACTTATGAAGATATGAAGAACACACTCAAGAACATGAATTTTCCGATGAGTTTTCCGATCACCGATAATTTTCCGAAACACGAAAATACACTAGATTTTCACTAAAAACCCGGTTTAAAGCATAAACAAACAATCTAACTTAGGGTTTTGATAAAAATCTTTAGCAAACAACACTAAAACAACAGATTTATGAATATTTTTCCAGAAAATATAAATATTTCAAGAACAAATTTTCAGAAAAACACACACAAAATACTTGATAAAAACCGAACAAGTTTGATTTTAAACAAGGATAAGAGCCAATGCTCTGATACCACTTGTAGGTCCCGAAATCTGAGGATCGATAACGAACCGAATCACTTGTTTATAGTAAACACGGTTACGTGTGCGGAATCCACGTAACTACGCCAAATCAAACATATAAAGCAATAATAACAACGGATTAATCAATGAAACACACTCAATTGATTAACGGGATGAGAACCGATACAAACTGATACAAACACAGTTTGACAGAATTTTGGCAGAGTTTCTTTACATGTAAGCTCTCATCTCTAGTTCACAATGAAACAGAGATGGGTATTTATACTAAGACACAGACCAGCTATGACGAAACTAAAATAACTCTCGGCGAAACAACTAAAGTCGACGAAACACACCTGTTTCGTCGAACTACATATATTCCTATTTCTGTTTCGTCGTTTGTAATAGCAGCCCAAGACATAAGTCAAAGCCCAACATTAAGTTACGGTCCATTCAACTATTTCGACCCAATGTGAGTGAATACGGCCCAAGTCAAGTTTCTGTTCTAAACTTTGTACAAATTCACCATATGAGACAAATGGTGACATCATCATGACATCACAGAGATGATGTCATGGTGATGTGTCTTGCGGGACTTGTTCGCGGCGCTCCGTGCTTCGCATGTCGAACTCTGGGGCGCACGACGGAGGAATGTCGTGTCTTCGGGCTTGAGCCGGACCTAACCGAGTCGACCCGAACCGAATCTAACCGAGTCGAGTCGCGTCCACATAAAGTGTATCAACAGAGACGTAGAACCAAGCAATTGTTTTGAGGGGGAGGCAGTTGCGGTGAAATAATATGGTGGAAGCAGGTATCCTAGAACCTCTACTAAACGTCAGACTTATAGTTGAAGAGAAAGAAGAAAGCAAGAAAAAGAAAGTAAGTAACAAATGGTGTTTTGGGGCTACAATTAATGGTGTTCAAGTCACAGATAAAAGTTGTAAAGAATAGAAGCAAGTGATCTATCAAGAAGCAAGAGCAAGCGTCAATGTGGATTTGTGTGAACCGATTAAGCAAGAGACAACAAAAGCAATAAACCACCTATTTGGAGGCATGTAACGAGCAAGGAATCTGTGTGGTTCAATCAAGGAACAAGAAGCAATACCGAATCAAGATTAAGGGGATAATGTATGCTAATCTTGATGGGTATGGATAAAGTCCAATCAAATGGGTATGGTCTTCCTGGAGGTTCATTTAATCACACGTTTTATGTTTTTCATGGGTCAGTTTTGCTAATATGCTTGAGGATGATAAGAAAGCTTATGACCTGGAGAAAAAGGCGTTTGCCATTCTTACACAAGCGCTTCACAAAGAAATCTATCATCAATTTGGTTATTGTAAGACCACGAAAAGCCTATGGGATGCATTGGTGGCGAGAGGAGAAGGGAATGCAGCTTCTAGGAAGACTCGCCATGATCTGTTAAAGAAAGAGTTTGAATCATTTCAGTTCTTGGAAAATGAAACCCTAAATGATATGACTTCTCGTTTCTATCATTTGATTAGAGAAATGAGTTCTTACAATGTTAATGCTACCCATCAGGAAATGATTGCTCGGTTTGCTGATGCTCTACCTCCTAAGTGGAGTCCATTCATTGAGCTTCTAAAACATACGGGTGCACTGGATGCAGCCAATGCCAGTCTCTATGAATTCATTCAGAAGTTAGAGCACAAGAATGAAGAAGAAATTAGGAAGGCTAAAAGAATTGCAGCTGCACCTCCTCAAAATATAGAAATGTAATTGCCTGGTTTTGGTCCTTCAGCTAGTTCTAGTTTCGTTCAACAACCGAAGCTTCAAAAGGCGTTTGTATCCAATACAAACTCTTCTCCGTTTCCACAGTTCAATCAAGCACAACCACAGTGGGATCAAAGTGCTTATCTTTCACAAACCATTCCTACACCTCAAGTTACCACTGCTCAACCACAGTTTGATCAAAGCGCCTATCTTTCACAATCAATACCCACACCACAGTCACAACCACAACAACAAGCTCATTATGCCAACAATCCTCCACCCCTCAACCCTAACACGGTCAGAGTCAATACTTCAAACCTCTCACAAGTTAGCATTGAAGTAGCAAAGGAGCATATGGAACTCATTAATACAATGGTCAGTGCTTATTGCGGGTTGGTGGCAGGTCAAATTGGAAACATCAATATGACCAATGAAGATTATCAACAGATCGATAGGGATGAGATGGAGTTAATGGATATTAAATGGGCTTTTGCTAGTGCAGTTAGAAGGGCAAAAGACTTTATGGCTCGAACTGGAAGAACTTCGTTGGAAGGGAAAAAGGATACGAAGTACGGGTTTGATATAAATGCTGTCACATGCTTCAATTGTGGGGATAAGGGGCATTTCAAACGTGAGTGCACCCGACCAACCAAACAAGGCAATCATAACCCATTCAGAAACCAGACGAGTGCTTCAAATGTCAATGCCCAGCAAGAGAATCGTGAAAGGAGGATTGTAGCAGTGAATAACAATCAGAACCAGTCTGGACCATCAAATACCAATCGAGCATTGACAGTTCAAGCTGACGAAGGGTGTGATTGGTCTGTACAGTTTGGGGAAGGCGATCAAGGAGGAGGAACAGCTTGTTATGCAAAGATTATCAATCACATCAAGCATGTTCATAAGGAGGAATTTTATGAAAGTGACGACAGTTCGGGTTATACCGGGAGTTCTGATGAAGAAAGTTCTATTTCGGGAGATGATCATTCTGATTCTGATGTGAAGGAAGAAGCAAGTTCTGATGTTGAAGACTTGTTAAATGAAGCTGAGGAGTTAAAATGTCAGAGATCAGTTCTGATCAAGAAGGCTGCTGCTGCATCTAAGGAAATGGAGAAGCTCTTCTTTGAAGACGGATCTTTTTCTTTTCATACTGCCTTTATGGCAAATGTCTCAGCCTCTTCGAGTCAGGTAAATTCTGAAACTCCTGCTCCTAGTGTTTGTAAATCTTGTGCAGATATGAAGCTTGAATCCGAAAAGCTTCACAGTCATAATCAAAGTTTGGTTATTGAACTATCTAAGTGCAAAGAAGCGAACATGGCTCTAGTTCGAAATGAAAAGGAATTTAAATCTATAATTGAAACTTTAAAGAAAAGTGTTTCCGAAGTTAACAAAGTCGTTTATCATAAACAAGTGAGCATTAACGAATATATTAACATTGTTGAGGAAACCAAAAAGGAACTAGCCATAGCCAAATGCGAGCATGATGCTATCAAGCAAAAGTTGGAAAGTTATTCTAACTCCCGATTTGTGCTTGATCACATCATTGATGTTCAACAACTGAAGGGAAACAAGAAAGGCGTAGGGTATAAGAAGTGTCCGCCCCCTTTGAGACATAACTATACCAAAATGGCTGATGAAGAAGATATGCCACGGTATGAACCCAATGTGCCTCTTGATTATGAGGAATTTTCTACTGGCCTAGGGTTCAGACCGGACAGTTCTTCAAACACATCATCTGTGCAACCAGAAACCTCGACACGTACGAAACATAGTCCTCCAATCATTGAGGACTATGAGTCGTCAGATGATGAATCAGAATCAGATGTGAATGACCAGGATGAATCACTTGATGAGACGAAAGGAGTAGAAATTCCAATTGAGAATCATATTCTTTGTGATCCTCCTACTCCTGTCGTGCAACCTGTTGCCAAGCAAGTGATAGATCCTGTCAAGAATGTCAAGGATGACAAAGAATGTGTGTCTGCTGTTAAGAGCAATAACGTGTTGTATACTTTGGTCGGTGATGCTAAAATTTATTCGGACAATGATTTTCCAATTAAAAATGTCAATCTATCTTTGATTGATAAAGTGTTTGAAGACAACACGAATAAATTTTTGGGAAAGAGCATTCCCGGAGTTGTGGTAACACAATGTGATCCTGTTCCAAAATCAGAAATCAGAAAACAATTTGGAAAACAGAAATCACCGACAAAGCAACAACCTATTGCCTCTAAGGGTAAACAACCAAAAAGGCGAGCTCAAAAGCCTAACATTTCTCAATCAAAATTTGAAACAAAAGGAGCTCGTTATCAGAAGAAAAGCAAGGATGTTAAATTTGTAGCATCAAAGGGTACGGATAAAATCGAGACTTTTGAAAACAAATCAAACACCGATTTTGTACAACAAGTCAAGATTTTGAAACGTAATAGTGATAACAATTACACCCAACACACAAACAGGTGTGATGAAAGAGCAAGTACCTCAGGTTCTACAGGTTCGACATCTGCCAGTCGATCAAATTCTCCTAAGTTTGTTGAAAGGAGAACGTGTTTCAAATGTGGGAAGTTTGGGCACATCATTAAAGACTGCACAAACTCGCCTAAACCAAATTTTGTTGAAAGAACCCCTTCTGAACAAGGTCACTCACAACGTCGTCCTGTTTCTCCAAAACATGATAAAGGAACTATTAAGGAACAAGAAACGAAACAACGACGTCATAACATCAAAGCTGTTGAAAAGGCTTTAAAATCTGAAGTTAAAACGGTTAAAAGGAAACCTAGTTTGTCACAACCATTAAAACCAGAAACTGTACATAATACACAATCTGGTAAACAAAAACAAACTTGGAAACCTAAAACGGGTGAAAGTTCAGGGGGAGGTGCTGTGTTTGAAAATCATCAGGAAATTGAAATTACATTTCTTGATTCTCAGGGGCAACCTAAGTCTATGAAGGCTTGGGTCCGCCTCTCCAACTAATCTCTGAGTGAGTGTGTAGGATGTTCCAGGAGGAACTTTCGATAGTCGTAAGATTGTTGATAGTGGAGCGCCCTTGCACAAGATAGGCGACAGAAGAAATTGTTACCTTTGATGGAGAGAAAAAGAAATGGGAAACAGAGTTGTCTGTTGAAAGAAATTGATAACTTCGACAAAATGCAAATCATTTCAAAGTTTGATTGTTAAAGGCTTTGATCGGGTTCCCAGGGGTAGATTCAAATCAAAATGTACGCACCTGCAGCACGTCTGAAGTTCACAATCGACAAGATGAACGTGCAGTGTACATTTCTTGGCGGTGTATTTGAAAAAAATGTGTTTGTTGAACAAACCAACCGGGTGTGCGGATGCCTTGGCGTGGATTGAACAACCGCACACTACTTCTGAAGGAGAAAGACAAAGACCTTCGCTGGTGCAATGTGGAAGACCAGCCGGACCCAGAGGTTTATGATCTTGTTGCTGTGAAGAGATTTCTCAGTAGCTACAAAAATCGACCTTGAAATCCACACCGGGTGGATGTCCAGTTTGGGAGAGCACTCAGATTCCTTGCAATGCACGAAGTTAACAAGTTTTGAAAGTTAAAGGATTAAAATTGATCATTTTCTAACCTTTCAAACTGTTGTCGGTCGGTGTTGATTGAGATTTGATCTCATATGTGTCTTTTGTTTAAATGTTAACTATATTCCAAGCGGTTGTTCTCATTTTGCGTTTAGCTTTCTTGCCTGTGCAGATGCTAAAGGCGAGGAGAACATGTTCGATGACAAGCTTCGGAATGAAGACACGACGTGAAGGCACTCAAAAGATAAAGATGATCGAGTTGCCGCTGACCTCTCATCAACACCACAAGGATCTAAAGAATTGAAGTTCAAAAGATTCACAAGCATGACTCAATGGAGAGTTCATTCTTAGGGGGAGTTTGTTAACACACTTCCTAAATTAAATGGGGAGTTTGTTGATACACTTTCTGCTTACGACGCGTGAAGACTTTGAAGATCCTCCGACATGAAAGACACAGAAGACGAACAATCACAGAAGACGAACCATCACAGAAGACGAACCTCACGAGTAGCGTCCAAGGGGGAGTTTGTTGGTACACTTTATGTGGACGCGACTCGACTTGGTTCGATTCGGTTCGGGTCGACTCGGTTAGGTCCGGCTCAAGCCCGACGTCACGACATTCCTCCGTCGTGCGCCCCAGAGTTCGACACGCGAAGCACGGAGCGCCGCGAACCAAGACCAGGTGACACATCACCATGACATCATCTCTTTGATGTCATGATGATGTCATAGTGTTGAAAATGCATGCAAATGTTGACTTTGTGAATCAAATGACGAAACAAAAATGTGTTTCGTCAACTTTGTATTGCTTGTCCCTGTTTCGTCGCCTCCTGGGCTTATTCAGGCCCAATCTCTGGCCCAAAGGTGTTTCGCCGTTTCCTTTTCAGTTTCATCAAGTCTGTGTCTCTGTTTTAGTATAAATAGGTCTCATAGTTTCTGTGTGAAACTTAGATGAGAGATGAGAGAATACCCTGCAAGTCTGTAAACTGTGTTTGTATCAGTTGTGCATTCTCATCCAGTTAATCAAACGATTGTGTTTCTTTGGTTAACCACTGTGTTTACTTTGTTCTATGTTTGATTTGGCTTAGTTAAGTGGATTCCGCACACTTAACTTTGTTTGTTATAAACAAGGCTTTGGTAGTGAAAATCGATCCTCCGATTTAGGGACCTACAAGAAGTCAAGAAATTAATGAAACTTGTTAGAATCATCGTCTGAGTCCTATAGAAACTAAACTTACTAGATAATATCTTCTCGGGTTACAATACAATTGGCTGGCCAAGGTCTCCAGTTTGATCCAAAATTATGCGGCTAAGGTTTCTTTGGATACTCCCTCCATACTCCTAGAATGAGAATCAAAGCACTATGAGGCTTTTCCAAGATGTCTTTCTTCTCTTTCTCACATAGTATTACCGGACGGCTAGCTTCACCGTCAAGAGCCCCATCAATTCCCTGAAGCACTAGTATTGCCCTCATATTCGACCTTCACAATCTAAAATCATTCTTTCCATCAATTTATCCGAATCACTCGCGGAAGTCATCATACAATCTGCTGAGAAACATCCAGTCTCTTTAAACTCAGCTAAACCAAAGCTGTGATATCATTTGATGGAATTAGTGAACACCTAAGAGAACAAATGGCAAATTTCGTCTCTCTCTCTCTCTCTCTCGATACATTTTGATTATCTGTTAAGAATCTATGTTGACTGAATCACAATTAAGAATTCAGACAATATATAAAAAAGACCTTGGTTAATAAACATTTCCAAAATGATATGAGATCTATCCTGATCAAAACCATTTTACAATCTCTACCCCTATCAGTGGGGTCAAGTGATTAACTTTCTATCAACTTCATCACCTAATCTGTTAAACAATCATCTGTATGTATATAACTTCACTTGGACAATCAGAAGAAGAATGGTAAAGAACATACAACTGAACAACAATCCCATACATTTTTACATATCCAACTCTACAAAGATAGATGTTACAGAAAAATAATTTAGAAGTTACAACAAACAATTGTTCTCAAGAAACATATGTGATTAGGTCCAAGACACTAAAAGTAGAATAGTCCATCGAATAAGTAACCATCATCGTCATCAAATAAACTCATGGCATTTTCTAGATCAGATTGGCTCAGGTCGTTGTCTATAAATCTTGCCTGTGAACCATCCAAGGGGACACCAGAGTTCACAGGAAGTTGTGTTTGTGCTAGACTGTCATCTTCTTCAATTGGAAGTTCAGGGAAAGAAAAATTGGAACTTGCTGGCTGAATTGAATCTGGATTCGAACCAGGGTTTATCTGATTCTCTACATTTAAGTGAGTCGCTGAACGTGGAGAAACCAAACCCAAATTTTCTCTGTTCACATGAGCATCATGAGAAGCGCAAAGTCGACCTTCTGCATCAAATGAAAAAAAATCGGGCCAGTCCAAACCTTCAAGGCTATCATTTAGTAAACCTGCATCGCCCTCACAATCAGCTACACACGGATCTGTTGCAGGTCCAGAACAAGAAACCTGCACCTGGACTTCACCGAGACCACTGCCACTCGCATCTCCAAAGTTTCTGTTGTTTAAACTACTATGTAAACTATTGACATCCATCCCCAGATTGTTGTCTGATGCCGCATTTTCACCAACCCCTAAAGGAGACATTGCTTCTCCATAAGCATGATGTGAGGAAGCCTGAGCTGTTGCCTGTGGCTCTATTGCATTTCCATAATCATTACCTATCAGTTGAACATCAATTCCTTGACCATCATAATTGTAGTCTTCAACACTAAAAGGCGCCGTTGCTTCTCCAAAAGCATGATATGAGGAAATCTCACTTGTTACCTGTGGCTCCATTGCATTTCCATAATTCTGACCTATTAGTTGATATTCAGTTCCTTGACCACCTTTGTTGGAGTTTTCAACACCTGACGGAGCCACTGCTTCTTCAAACGCATGATACGAGGAAATCTCACTTGTTACCTGTGGTTCCATTGCATTTCCATAATCATGACCTATTAGTTGATACTCAGTGCCTTGACCACCATTATTGGTGTTTTCAACACCTAACGGAGCCACTGCTTCTCCAAAAGCATGATACGAGGAAATCTCACTTGTTACCTGTGCCTCCATTGCATTTTCATAATCCTGACCTATTAGTTGATATTCAGTTCCTTGACCACCATTATTGGAGTTTTCAACCCCAATCGAAGCAGTTGCCTCTCCAAACGCATGATATGATGAATTATCACTTGTTACCTGTAGCTCAATTGCATAATCCTGACTTATTAGTTGATATTCAGTTCCTTGACCACCATAATTGAAGCTTTCAACACCTAACAAAGCCACTGCTTCTCCAAAAGCATGACATGGGGCAAGCTCACCTGTTACCTGTGGCTCCATTGCATTTCCATAACCATGACCTTTCAGTTGAACTTCAATTCCTTGACCAACATTATTGGAGTTTTCAACACCTAAAGGAGCCATTGCTTCTCCAAAAGGATGACGTGTGGAAAACTCACCTGGTACTTGTGGCTCCACTGCATTCTCATGAACATGACGTCTCAGTTGAATTTCATTTCCTTGACCACCACTATTGGAGTTTTCAAAACCTAAAGGAGCTATTGCTTCTCCAAAAGGATGATGTGAGGAAAGCTCACCTGGTACTTGTGGCGCCATTGCATTTTCATAAACATGACCTTTCATACCTAAA
>JARYGA010041582.1:0-89212 GCA_030545235.1 Helianthus tuberosus
AGCCTCCCCTACTTAAGGGAATTTTGTCCTGAAATTAGGTCGAAGCCGTAACAAACAACTGTGGATACTTCGCCTTCATATCGCTTTCGAGTTCCCAAGTGAACTCCGCGCCTCGTTTGCCTTTCCATCGAACCTTCACAATGGGAATGCGCGAGCGTCTGAGCTGCTTGGTTTGGCGATCCACGATTTTGACAGGCTTCTCCACGAAGTGTAGTGTTTCGTTCACTTGGAGATCTTCAAGAGGTACATACAAATTATGCTCAGCTAGGCACTTTCTGAGGTTAGACACGTGGAAAGTCGGGTGGACGTTACTAAGTTCCTCCGGTAGTTCGATTCTGTAGGCCACTTTTCCGATCCTTTCCATAACCTTAAAGGGTCCAACATATCGAGGCGCGAGCTTTCCTTTCTTACCGAATCTGACAACACCCTTCCAAGGTGATACCTTTAGGAGTACATGGTCGCCAACGTCAAATTCAAGGGGCTTGCGTCGTCTATCTGCGTAACTTTTCCGACGACTCCGAGCTTTCAGCAGATTGTCTCGAATTTGGAGGATTTTGTCAGTCGTTTCTTGCAATAGCTCAGGACCGGTTAATTGCGAGTGCCCGATCTCGTGCCATACAATAGGCGATCGACATTTTCTTCTGTATAAAGCCTCAAACGGTGCCATTTGAATGCTGGAATGATAACTGTTATTGTACGAGAACTCGACTAAAGGTAAGTATGCGTCCCAATTACCACCGGAATCTATGACACACGAACGAAGCATGTCTTCAAGGGTACGAATCGTTCTCTCAGTCTGACCGTCGGTTTGAGGGTGGAATGCGGTACTTAGATTTAGCGTAGTACCGAGAGCCGTTTGAAATGTTTCCCACAGACGCGAGGTAAACCGAGCATCATGGTCAGAAATGATGTCGCGAGGCGTCCCATGTCAACAAATGATCTCATCGGTGTAGATTCGGGGGCTAATCTTTCTACCTTGTAGTCTTCTCGTATTGGTAGAAAATGAGCAAATTTTGTCAAACGGTGGCAGCGCGATCGAGTGGCAACTCGATCGGGTGGCAACCCGATTGGGTGGCAGCTCAATCGGGTGGCCACTCGATTGAAGTGATTGGCGCTACGAGTTTTGCGGTTTCGATTCGTGTGTTGAGCGATGCGATAGCGTTTCCCATCAAATTACTTTTAATCCCAACTACTATATCTAACATACAATCATCATAATTAACTTGCGTTTAGCGTTTGCGATTGCGTTTCGATTAATCACCACAGCGTAAACATAATTAAACATGCACAAGTAACACATAAAGGCACACACACACGTAGAACAATGTCCAGAACGCGTAATTCGAGTTGCGAGTGCGATTGCGATAAGTGAAAAGCAAATAAACATGCGATAATCATCGATTAGTAATAAATACTCCACATAATACAACTAATGTAAAAGCATAATAAGACTATCTACAAGTCAAAGAAGTCAAAACAGGAATTCATCAAGGAGTGACAAATCGCAATTAGCAATCTTGTCTCCCTTTGACTTCAATCTTGACTTTGACTTTCGAAACACGGGGTGTTACACCGAACCTAAAATGTATGGATCCAAAATTTGATGTGTTGAAGTGGTGGAGTCAACATTGTAGCAAGTTTTCGGTTTTGAGTAAGATGGCGAAAGACATTTTTGGTATCCCGATCACTACTGTGGCTTCAGAATCTGTCTTTAGTGCTGGGGGCGTATATCAGATGACTTCCAGAGCTCTCTTTCAAAGGATATGGTGGAACTTCTTGAATGTAAGCTTTTATTACATCTATAGTCTATTTATACTTTTGTAGTTTATGCATTAACATTTGTATTTTGTTTTTTTAGTGTGTAGCAAGCTGCAAGAGATGAAGAAAAATTGGAAATTGATGTGTTGACTCCAGACGGGTCTGATAATAAATGAAAAGTATTTTTATAATTAACAAACCATAAAAACTGTTATGTAACGTGTAAAATTTAATGGTTTTGTTTAATGATTGTGTTAATAGTTTATATATGTTGATTTGAAGTTGAATTTTGTGGATGGTGATGATCAAGCTTTAAGAAGATGTTTATGGCTTTTGAGCTAAATGATAATTTGTATTTCGCACTTTATTTTGTGCTTCAGATTTGATATTGTTAAGAACATTTTTAGGATCATGATTTCAGTTATTTATTGCTTTTGTTATTGTTTAATGCAACCTAGTAAGGTGTTGGACATGTTTTAATTAAGTTATGATTTACTTTTGTTGAATGCAACCTTGTAATAGTCTTTCAGTTTTCTTTTTTTTTGTGTGTGTTGCTGCACATGTTTTAATTAAGGTGCTGAGAAAAACCGAACGAAAACGATCAGCTATATTAAAATTCGAACCGAGCATGAGCATCACTTTTGTGCTTGGTTTTGCAAAGTCGATCCGAACCGATCTGCTCGGTTGTAATTCAATCCGAGCACGAGCAGAACCTCACTCGGATCTGATAGGGCTTGAATGTTTGAAACTTAAAATTGAAGATTATGGACTATGGTTAATGTTTGTATATTTGGTTGGTGTTTAGTGTTTTTTTATGGACTTGTAGAGCGCTTTTTATAGAGGAAGACTTGTTTAGGAAGGTCTCTCTTGATAATATTTTGATAAAATTTGAAAAAATAAAAACCCGTAGGACCCGGTTTAAAATATGTTTGTAATGACATTTCACAGTTTTATGTGCTTTTGATGAATATTTAAATTTTAGTTTAATGTTCTTTTGTTTTACACGACCCGATCCGACCCACTATGAACCGATTTTTTTATATATTGATAGGGGCCCAAAATCTTTAAAAATATTATGGGTCCACCTTGTTACCATGTCTTGCGTTGACCTTTTGACTTAAATCTCTCCCGTGCAGGATCCCAAGGGTCTCTTTCCATCCGTCATGGAAAGGTGCGATTCCTTACCCGCACCTTTAAATATGTTTGGTTGCCAAAATTTAAAGACAAAAGATGTGGTTGTAGAGACAAAAGGTGTGGTTTCTTTAACCCACACCTTTAGACATGTTGCTTTTTAATGCGAGACTATAAGGTGCGATTCTAGGACCGCACCTTTTGGCCTAAATAACCACATCATTGGGTCATTTGTGTACTAGCGGATGAGTCTCATTTAGATTGTAAAGTAAGTAATTTTAGTGTATCTCTTTCTGTTATTGTCCCTGTTCTAGTTCCAGGCTAGACTTGGGCTTTCTGTACTTTGTTTCTGTTTTGGTATTAAGCTACGGTTAAAAAACAATATATAATTTCTAGAAGAGTTAAATGCTTGGTTGGTCCCTGTGGTTTGCAAAAATTGCAGACTTGGTCCCAATGGTTTACTAATTACATGCGTGGTCCCTGTCGTTTTCAAAAATGCACTCGGTTGGTCCCCAGCCCTAACTTCAGTTAAATTTCTCAGTTAAGTCCATGTTAAATGACCAAAATACCCTTGTTTATTAACAAAACCCACTGCATCATCTTCATCACCATCATCATCTTCATCTCCATCATCATCTGCATCATCTTCATCATCTGCATCATCTTCATCACCATCATCATCATCATCACAAACCCACACCATTATCATCTTCATCAGCCAGAGCCAAAAGATGTCAACGAAGGATTCAACTCATAAATAAATAAAAACCACATGACAGTTCCTATAAAAAATTCAGCCTATATCAATTGAATGACAGTTCCAAGACTCAATTCTGTGAATAAATAAAAGCAATTTCGTTGAATAGAATGAGGCTCAGATCTGTAAAAAAAACAATCGGTACAGGCAATTAGAAACTCATCATCATCGCCCCTTTTATTAGAAACTCATCATCATCATCGCCCCTTTTATTCACTCACCGATTCACTCAGACAATTAGAAACTCATCATTCAGATTTGGTACAGACAATTAGAAACAATCGGTACAGACAATTAGAGGCTCAGACAATTAGAAACTCATCATCATCGCCCGTTTTATTCATTCACCGATTCACTCAGACAATTAGAAACAATCGGTACAGACAATTAGAGGCTCAGATCTGCCAAGACTTGGTATATCTCAACCACGGATTCACTCAGACAATTAGAAACTCATCATCATCGCCTCTCTCTGCTCCCTTTTCTCTGATCCCGCCGCCGACAATTAGAGGCTCAGATCTGCCAAGACTTGGTATATCTCAACCACCGATTCACTCAGACAATTAGAAACTCATCATCATCGCCTCTCTCTGCTCCCTTTTCTCTGATCCCGCCGCCGACAATTAGAGGCTCAGATCTGCCAAGACTTGGTATATCTCAACCACCGATTCACTCAGACAATTAGAAACTCATCATCATCGCCTCTCTCTGCTCCCTTTTCTCTGATCCCGCCGCCGCACACGGCGGCTATCTTGGTTTTCGAGGGGTATGGGGTGCGGCTTCACCTGCTCACCGAGAGAGACAAGGCATAGAGAGATGAAGGGGATGCAGGGTGTAGTTTCCGGAGCATAACCAGCCATCGGAATCTCCGGTCACCGGAGCTGAGGAAGAGACATGGAGTTTTGTGTGGTGAGTTAGGGTTTCTCCATAGAAAAGCAGAGAAATGATGGAGAAGATGATGTGCGTGATTATAAAGATGATGCAGATTATAAAGAGAGTTAATAAGCAAGGGTATTTTGGTCATTTAACATGGACTTAACTGAGAAATTTAACTGATGTTAGGGCTAGGGACCAACCGAGTGCATTTTTGAAAACCACAGGGACCACGCGTGTAATTAGTAAACTATTGGGACCAAGTCTGCAATTTTTGAAAACCACAGGGACCAACCAAGCATTTAACTCTTTCTAGAAGAAAAAAAATGATGGTGGTTGAAATTGACCCACGTATATTAATGGATGCAAGTGAAAAGCTGTACAACTTTTAAGTACTTGGCACATTTTCGGCCATTCGGATCAGGTGGCATGTGACAATAAGTAGGAACAAATGCATTATTGTCCTTCATATTAAACTATTTATTTATTTGAAATAGCCAGGGACTACCCAATTATTATCACACTCTAATTTCATAACATTTGTTTGTTAAATCATTAGCCTTTGTCAACTTTTGAGAAATCCTATTTTTTTACAGCAACCTTTTTAACAACATAAAATTGGATATACCAAAATACAAGAAAAACACGCATATAATTGGGTTCGCTCGGGCTGTCAAAGATTAATAATTAATTTATTACTAGGACTTGCACTTCACCTTGAATTTGACACGGATGGAACGTACACTGTTTTAAAAACCGGTTCAAACTGGCCGGTAGTACCGGTTGAATCGTTCGGTAGACATTGGCATAGCTAGCTCAAAAATTAATGGGCATCCTTATTTATTTTTTTTAGGATCAGAGGTATATTTTGTATAAGACCAAATTTTTTTTTAACTACGAAAACAATACGAGACAGGGTTCAGGGGTAGCCCGTGCTACCCCTTCTAATACACTAGCTCCGCCCCTGCCGGTAGAACCAGTTAAACCGTCCGTTATACCCAGTTAAACCGTTTCTGAACCCAATCCGATACGCTATAAAAACCAGATTTTAAAACATTGGGAACCTGTGTATTGTCTTCTTTGCTTTAGTTTTACGAAAATTTCAATTCACAAATCATACATTGAACATGTGGAACTTTTTTATTGCAAACTAAATCCCTAATAAACCGCAAAAATGGGGGACCAAAACAGTCGATTATTTTTGTTATGCAATAGGATTTTGCACATTGAAATAGTGTTGTTAAAATGTTAACCATGTCGGACTCTCTAATAAATCATAATGAGTTTTGTCTAAATACATCTCACTTTTTATTTGATACATCCTAATGGGGATAAATGGTATAAATTTATAAAAAAAAAAAATGTATTCAATTAGCCGTTGGCAACGGCAATGTTTTTTGAAAAGAGGCCCGATTTTAACGTCTAGGGGGCGACCGGGACAACCCAAGGGGAGGGGGGCGATGGGTAAGCCAATCGCTGCACCAGGTTGACCCAAAGACAACACCCATACCGTTCAGCCTTAGGTTAATCATTTAACATGTTATAACAACACATGTGAAACAATTAATTCACAAAGAAAAAAACATTTGACAGGGCCAAAACAGTCATTTACAAATTATAACCATATACATCCTCCCATTATCCACAACAAATCACAACCATCAATCCCCTCAAATCCTACGGTCACAACCACACAATATCTCAAACCATATCCTCAAAATCTTACAAAACCAAACCACTTCACTCACAACCCACCCCACCACAATCCACCACCATGGCCTCCATCACCCTCAAATCCTTCACCGGCCTCCGCCACTCCTCACCGGAAAACCACCATTCCGCCACCACCATCACCACTCTCCCCAAATCCCACCACCGCCGTGTTAAAATCCTCGCCAGCAAATCCAGCCCCAAACTCACTGGCCGGAACCTCCGAGTCGCCGTCGTCGGCGGTGGTCCGGCAGGCGGCGCCGCCGCAGAAACCCTAGCCAAAGGCGGAATCGAAACCATTCTCATCGAACGCAAAATGGACAACGCCAAGCCCTGCGGCGGCGCTATTCCGTTATGCATGGTCGGAGAATTTGACCTGCCGTTGGATATTATCGACCGCCGTGTAACCAAAATGAAAATGATATCTCCGTCGAACGTCGCCGTTGACATTGGTCAAACCCTTAAACCCCATGAGTACATCGGAATGGTCCGCCGTGAGATTCTTGACGCTTATCTCCGTGACCGCGCCACCGCTGCCGGCGCCACTGTGATCAACGGTTTGTTTACAAAATTGGATAAACCGTTGGATAAATACGCACCGTATGTTATTCATTATAACGAGTATGACGGAAAACCTGGGTCCGCCGGTAAAAAGGTAACGATGGAAGTTGACGCCGTTATCGGCGCCGACGGCGCAAATTCTCGTGTGGCGAAAAATATCGACGCCGGAGATTACGAGTACGCGATAGCGTTTCAGGAGAGAATCAAAATACCGGACGATAAAATGCAGTATTATGAAAATCTCGCCGAGATGTACGTCGGAGATGACGTGTCACCGGATTTTTACGGTTGGGTGTTTCCGAAGTGTGACCACGTGGCGGTCGGAACCGGTACGGTTACTCATAAGCCGGATATTAAAAAGTTTCAATTAGCCACGCGCCTACGCGCCCGTGACAAGATTTTAGGTGGGAAGATTATTCGGGTGGAGGCCCACCCGATTCCTGAGCACCCCCGACCCAGGCGATTGGCTGACAGAGTCGCCCTGGTCGGGGATGCGGCTGGGTATGTGACGAAATGTTCGGGTGAGGGGATTTATTTTGCGGCGAAGAGTGGGCGGATGTGCGCTGAGGCGATCGTGGAGGGGTCGGAGAATGGGACGAGGATGGTGGAGGAGGCGGATTTGAGGAAGTATTTGGAGAAGTGGGATAAGACTTATTGGCCTACTTACAAGGTGTTGGATATTCTTCAGAAGGTGTTTTATCGGTCGAATCCGGCTAGGGAGGCGTTTGTGGAGATGTGCGCGGATGAGTATGTTCAGAAGATGACGTTCGACAGCTATTTGTACAAGAAGGTGGCGCCGGGGAACCCTTTGGAGGACTTGAAGCTTGCGGTTAATACGATTGGGAGTTTGGTTAGAGCCAATGCACTTAGGAATGAGATGGCCAAGATTTGATTATGCTAATGTTTTTGTAATGTAATGTAATGTTACTTGGTACTTATGTTTCAGTCATAATATGTAATTTTTAGAGCTTATGAATGCACAATCTCTCCACTAGTTTTGTACTTTTGTTTGTTGAAACTTGCAAGTGAAATGTGTATTGATAAATTCTTCAATTCTAGTTTTTGTTATCATTAACATTGATGAAACTAATGAAATTGATGACCAATGGGGACTGATTTTAGTTTTCGGGTTGGGGGATGTATTTGTCAACCCGTCGCAAAGCATTTTAGTTATCGGGTTGGGGGATGTATTTATCAACCGGTCACAAACCCGTCTCATTGCCATTGGCCAATTTACATAGGTTTGGTGTAAGTTGTGACATCAATGGGATGTGGTAGGACCTAAATTTCGTGGTTGATGCATGTTCAAGAAAGATAAAATCTTTAGTGATGTTGACAAGAAACTACTTGTTTGTCACAAAAGAAGATTCTCATGACGATAGTCCAAAATCGTACAAAAACTTTTAAAATATCGTATATATGGTGGAACTAAATTTTTTATACAAGTACATCGTGGTAGATGGGCTGATGTATATTCTTTTTGTTGTCTTAGATTTGCAAATCATGTATTTTTCAGTCGTTAAACTTTTTAGATTAGTTCTTAATTTTCAATTTTATTATTATGATGGGTGGCTCTTTTATTCATGATTGGGCTTGGTGTTGGGTTTTAGGCCCAATCTGAAAGCTGTGGAGTTCCATGACTATGTTGAGGTCACTAACGGGCTTGGTGGACTTGAATACCTTGGATTCTTGGAAGTTGGACTTTACCCTCAAGAGACTTTGATTTAAAGACTTTGTGGGTATTCTTTATTGGAGAGGATTATCTAGCGGCCCGGACACAATTAGTGTTAACTATCGAAGTAGAATGTATATATAACTTTTTAAAGTGATTAATAGATATAATTTGGTATATATATGTGAGAATTCAAATGAGAAAAAAGAAATAACCATCCATTTTTATGGTATAATGGTAATTGTGCATCTAAAAACAATTCGGGTTAAACCGGTCGTGTTCGTATCAACCTGTGAATAAGCATGTCGTATTCAGGTTCCCGTTTCTGACATGACTTCGGGTTCTACCATGTTTGGATTCGTGTCAAATTTTTTATTTCAATTTGCTAATACACAAACACTGACCAATTTCATAATTCTAGTTTTAATTCCTCAAAGATAAAACATCAAACTTTTATCTCTCATTGCGTCACTAGTCGCATTTATTACCCATTATGCAAGAAATGGGTTAAATTGGGGTATTTGGGTATATTCAAAATACATAGTTGATCAAAACGGATAAATCACATAATACTTGTTACTTAAAACGTGTTCAAATGCCGCATTCATCACTTCCATTGCCAAAACCACTACCCTCCGCCACCGCCAATACTTCATCGTTTTCGCCACCTCCACAACTTAAGCTAACATGGCCAACCCCAACATCACCTTGTCGTCACCCATTACTGCCACTATCGTAATTGCCACAATCAGCATCACAACAACACCAACATCGTCACCATTGTTGCTGCCGCCACTATCCCATCTCCGCTGTCACCGTCATCGCCACTACGAACTGTTATTACTTTTTCCTTATAAAAGACGACTCATTTTAACCCAAACTCAATTTAATCATAAACAATTTGGACTCAAACATAAATAATACTTTCTAAAACAACATGTTTTAAAACAACATGTTTTAAACCGATTCTAATGTTTTCTAACTACACAAATACTACTTCATTAAAGCAAACTTAAGAGCTAATGAACAATAATCTAACCGATAGAAGAAAAACTAATATGTTGATCAAGTGTGTATAAAAAAAATAATCTAATACATGATAGTGGGGAATTTAAAAAATCCAACGGATGAAAATGTAACTTACATGGTAATAGTTCATAAATTCTAGTTCATGATGATGTAATTAATACCCACCACCACCACTACTTATTTTACAATTACTAACGATAAGTACGTTATTTTTCAATTAACATTTACAAATTTACTCTTTTATCCCTCACCGATTTATAGTTCTTTCGCGTAATCAAACTGTGGAAACTCATATCCAGGCTTGCAATACAGGACGGCGCATGATCTTCACCCACACATTTGTTAAATGATTAATTACTTTCACATTAACACCATAAAAAATAAGCATTTAAGACATAGTTAACACTAATAACGAACTTGCCATTAATTACTTATTTATAATCACTTGGCTTCTCCTATTCCTATATAATATATCCCTCCAAAAAATAAATAAAATGGACACCCAATATACTCTACCTGAGTTCTAGCACTTGCACAAGTCAAACTTCAGAATGGAAAGTCAACATTCTTTGGAACTAGAGTGGTCAAACCATGAAATCATAGCCAAAGAAGATGAAGTTTTCACCTTTCAATACCAATTGCCTTCTCTTGATATAAGGTAATCAAGACTTAAACTTTCTTGTTAAATTTTACAACATATGTTAATTTCATGTTCTTGAAATGTATGTAGCACTTGCGATTTGAACGATCATTTGATGAATGTACAAAGTCAAAGTCATGACCTTGATGCTACTTATGTTATGGATATCATGTCAAAAAGTTATCCAGTGTGTTCTTCAATGGATATCTTACCAGGTTAGTTTTAAAGATTCTTACTTTTTGATCATGCATATGTTTAGTTTCTTGTTTTGTGATCTTTTAATATGTGTTGTTAGATCTTTCTACACCTTTTGAAGATGGTTTTATGGGTGGAAGATACGTTGATCAATTAGGGTTTCATGATCAAGAAATGTTGATGATGAACTCATTAGGGTTTCCATTGCAAGAAACTTACACAATGAACTCATTTGGGTTGCTTCCAAATCAAGAAACAAACAACATGAATTACTCATTCGGGTTGTCTTCAAATCAAGAATCAAACACAGCGAATTACTTATTCGGGTTGTTTCCAAATCAAGAGACTTACATGATGAACTCATTAGGGTTTTCTTATCAAACCCAACAAGATCAGTTAGTTATGGACACAAAGAATGTTAACGATAAAGAAGAGAAGAATATGGTAGGATCTGAGTGTCAAGAAGTGCAAAAGGAGGTTGAGTTTATTGGTGTTAATGGAAATGGTGATGGTTGTGGTGTTAATTATCAGTCACGAGTGACATTAAGCAGGGAGGTAATATCACAGTACTTTTACATGCCGATCACACAGACTGCAAAAGAACTTAATGTCGGGTTGACACTCTTGAAGAAACGATGTCGTGAATTGGGTATTCGTCGTTGGCCTCATCGAAAACTTATGAGCCTTCAAACCCTAATCACCAATGTTCAGGTTAGTCTTCATCTTTTTTTGTTATAAAGATTACATTTTTATCATTGGCACATTGTATAACCATCAAAGGGTATTTCTTGAAGAGTTTTTTGTTTATATTATTATTTTATGAAAAGAGGTTTGTCCCAGGGCGGGACTAAGAGGGGTAAAAAGGGTTCATTGACTCTTGATCACTAGAATTTGTTGAGTTTTTATATATAATGTTTTGTTTTTTTTATTTTTAACAAAAACATGAGTTGGGTCCATGTAGAGAAGAGATTATTATGATGACCCTGACTAAAAGGTTATGACCACTTGAGACGCTACTTTTACGAGTGGGACATTATCGGGTATGTTTGTTTGTGTTCTTGCTCGTGAAATAAATTCCTGAACCGTAACAGGAGTTAAAGAAATCATCTGGGAATGGAGCGGAAGAAGTGATCGAGTTATTGGAGAAAGAAAAGAAGAAAATGGAAGAAATTCCGGATCTACAACTCAAAGATGACACGAAAAGATTGAGACAATCATGCTTCAAAGCGAATTACAAGAAGAGGAAGACATTGAATGTTAATATGCAGTCATCTTCTTCGTGTTCTAGCACCTGTGTTGATGATCATGGAAGCTTTGAAGCTATGGAGGATGGTTATGGTGATTGCTTTCCCTTTGCAAGCAACGTTTTGTTTTAACTTTGAAGAGTGTATATGCTTTTGAGTTTTGAGACTAACACTTTGTGGTTGAACATATGGGATCATAGACCTTATAGTATTATCGTACTAGTTTTTTTGGTCGAGTTGTACCGTATAAGTTAATGTTGCTATTTTGCTCGCATTAAGTTTGGAATTTGGATATGTTTACTGTTTACTTCATCTTGAACTCATTGACAATATTTTTTTTGGAACGGCCAATGAAAATTTTATTCCACTAAATCTAGCAAGCGGCTAGCACCACATATACATACACCAAAGTTGTGTTGTCTTTACTATGATTTTTTGGTGTTAAAGTATCTATGTGTAGGTGGACATGTTTGTACATGTATTTTATATCATAAGGAAAACAAAAAAAAATAATTTTAGCTCTGGTGACATCATTAGTAAAAGATTTCAAAACGGCACCTAAATTTCTCGCCACACCGCCAAAATTTGTAGCGCCGACTAATGATTTTGACCGGTCAAGAATTTAGAATCTTTGTACCAACGGCAAGTCGTCGCTATATAGATTTATTTATGTGGATGAGCTTTGCGTGAGGAGATTCACTTTCTTGTAGTGATATTAAAGTAGACGCACGTTAGAAATATAATAATCGTCTGTAGACTATGCATAAAAATACCGTTTTATCTGGCTCCCTATAGATGTATATTCAGTTAACACTAATGTATAAATGAAAATATACCATCCTCTTACCACATATGTGAATATACATGCAATTGTCAACTTCTCATTTGGAGTCGATGTGAATATATGCCATAGATGTGGACTCCATTTACGTACTCCTCTTTAATGTCAAGTTAGTATCATAAGTTCCTTACAATACCAAAGCTTAGTCCATTAATTAGAAATCTAAAACCTTATCATATGGAAGTCATTGAAAACTTTTGAAACCCATTACAATTACAATGCTTGATTGCTTGGTACTTTTTTTGGATATTCTTTAAAAGATTGGAGTATTACATGGTTTGCATGGAACAAAGTCATCTATACCCACAATATTGGTAGTCTCGGTCGATGGTATGTAGTCTAGCAACTCACTATGCTTTGCTAAAAGGGGTTGGAGTCTTAGGTGGTGTTTGTTTTTTAGGAAAAGTACTTCATAACCTCTTTTGTCTTCTTTACGCAGACCACGTGCAGATGTAGGGGTCTGCAGCCTGTTTGTTTTTCGGAAGAGATTTCATTAAAAAACAGAGTCATTCCAACGTTTTTGGAGACCCTAAGCGAACTACAAAGTCAGGGCCCTGTTGAATTGGTATAAATTAATTGAGATTGAGATTTGAGACATTGATAACCATAGCGATGATTTTTCCTAATCTTGGCCCCAATTTCGCTCAATCCGCAATCAGTTTCACATTGGTTACTTAAAAGACGCCACAAGTAATGATGGTTGATGTGTTGTTGGAGTGGACAATGCAAACTCCTAGTGTAAACCCTAAATTTTGGGCCTAGAAACGTTGTTTAAATGGAAAAAATAAGTCTAATATATGAAAGGAAATAAAATTGGAGGCCCTTGTTTTTTGGTGGCCCTAGGCCTTAGCCTAGATTGATAAGCCTTACGGGCCAGCCCTGTTAAAAAAACCTCTTTCCCACCACTTCCTCACACAGACATGTCCTAACATCTTCTAACATCTTCAGTCCTATTCCAAAATCCTCCCTCTTTCAAAACACTCAAAACCCTAGCACCCATCTCCCCTCCAGCCGCACCTCACCTCCTCCGCCACCCCCTCCACCTCCGCCGGCCCTCACTCCATCCATTCGAAAATGCCCAGATTCCTACGACAGCAGAGTTCACACCGGACAAAAATTTGTTGACGGTGTTTTGGATCTCGCTTCTGGACTCATCAATTTCGGTTTGAAATCCGGTGACGTTTCAACTATCTCTGCGCTCAACAAGTTCCTTATTCTGCTTTAATTACTCTCTTTTTGTTTTTATTGCAAATTATTAGATTAGATTGAATTAAGAACATGTTTATTGGCAAATTGAAATTTGTTTGTTGATGCATTACTCGTTTTTTTGCACTTCAAGAGTCACTAGTGGGATTCCCTGTGCAGACTGTAGAGGTTTGGTCCACCTCTTCAGCTGCAGATGTCTGTAGATGTGGTCCGCAGACTGCAGACGTTTTAGCTCTTCAAAAACAAACAACACCTTAATGTGTCACACCCCGATATTTCCACGTATTATCGGTGGGCCCGGTGGGGAGTATCGTGACGTAGTTGATATCATCATTGTCAAACAACACAATATATAAATGCACAGCGGAAGCAAAAGATATGAATCACATCACAAACCGAATAAATAGTAATATCAAAGTATCACAACGGTCTGTAAAGGATCCACAGGCGGATCAAAAGATAAATAAGATCATTGTTCAACAGACTTTAACATCTAGAGCTTGCAAGACTTGATTATTGATGTCTGGAGTAGCCAGCCTATTTCGCATAGTACCTGCACTTAACCTTTTTGGAAAATACGTCAGTTTACACTGGTAAATACAATTAACCGACTCATTTTGAAAAGAGTTTATGAAAATGGATTGAATGCACAAGGCACAAATAATTTTTTATAACTTGGGATAATTATCTAAAAATAAGCTTGTATACAGTTTTACATGTTTGTCGTCCATTTAGGACCTGGTTAGAAGAGCCGGTTTAACAAGATTAATAGACACACCACTGGGTATAATACCCACAAGAAGATACCCTTCTTGTGGACTACCCCTTTTTACATACGCAACTGTCAGGTGTATGGCTACACCCCGTGCTTAAGTCGTGGCCATTTCTAACGAATGAGCCGAGGATATCCAGGACACGGTCATTAACCCCCCAAAGGTATTGCATCAAACAAGACAGAATAAAACGGGTTATGCATCTTTTTAATCAATATCTGATTGTACGACTTCATACCCGACCAAGCGGTATTATAATACCGTACCCCAAGCCCGTATAGGGAAAATAAGTTAAAAGTATTTACCTGAGCAAAGTATAATTCACAATCAGCAAGTGCGTGTAGCTTTTACTGGGCTCCTAATCTTGAACGAAGGTTTTAATAACCAATTAGATTCCTAACGGGTCTTAATTAAGCCTAAACTTAGACCGGTTAGTTTTAACGAAGGTATACGGTTCGAACGCATGATTAAGCGAAGACCGGAATAGAATGTGATTTAGACCCGACAAGTTCGAAGACTTGTATAATATGGGTAAACTAAACACATTCTGGATTTTGAGATAGAAATGATAAGCTTCGGCCCGTTTCGGCTAATTTATGCAAACTAGTTACATAAACCGAACCGAATGCGAATAACGCATAACGGGTAACCGAATGGGTCACAAACAGGTTTCCTAAGTTAATATGCTTTAATTATGTTTGTGATATCAATAGGATACCTTCCATTATGCCCAAGACGAGTTTAATCTCAAATTAAGCCCCGTAGGGGTATTTTGGTCATTTTAAATATTATAAAAGAGATTAATTATAATTCTGAGATTTGGGTCTGAAATAAACAGCAAATCAACTTAATTCAATAGGTTATATCAGTTGGTGATAAGTCTTATATGACAAAATGGTTTTAAACCCATACTATGTGTTTAATACGCTTAAAAAGCCGTTTAAGCGATTTCCGGGGTATACAGGAAATCTGAGTCTTCTGATCAGTTTATAAAGTTCAAAATACTTCATTTATCATATAAAATCAGTGGCCAAAGGTTTGGTATCAAAAGGTTATGTAAAACTCATTTTATAAACGAAAAGGGTATAATCGGTAATTACCGAATCAAGGCAATAACCCTTTGTTATGATCAGTTTAAAAATAATTAAAAATATTCAAAAATCCCAAAATATTATATTACATTAGTGGATAAAAGTTTTGGTGTCAAAAATTGGGTTTTGATAGGCTTTACGCTAATTATGCCGTTTAATTAATAAAAAGCTTTCTAATTACGCTATTGAGCATAACTCTTAATCTAGACCTCAAACTGATGTGAAAATTTAGGGACATGTTTATAAATAAGTAACAAAGATTATTTTCCTCTCACATTTCCAAAATTCTCGTTTTATGGTCAAAAGGGCATTATGGTCAACATTAAGCAATTAACGGAAACGTGTAAACGAATCGGACAATCAACGAATCAATCACAGAGGGTTATACTATCATGTAACCCGGTCCAAATGAATCTCTAAGGAATTTCTAATTCATGCTACTACGGGTCAGAACTGAAAGTCAAAGCAGTGGTCAAAGTATGCGACTTTCGGTTCCGAACCGGTCCTAAACTGAAAATTGTCGGGTCGGACATGCTTAGACATGTTCTTGCATTGATTACCAAGTTATATGAGGGGTAAAACAGGTTACACGTCTTCTACATTGATAATTATGCGTTAATTCAAAAATTAAGATTCTGTTGACTTTTTCGGATTAAGTTTGACCCGACATTTGACCTAGTTAGAGCGGGAATTAGAGGGTGCCCTTTTAAGGGTGTAATGCCCACATAATTACCAACTTATAACTACTTTTACTTTGACTAATCGTTGGACCATTAGCGATTAATCGTTAAGTCAAACCTTAATTACAACGGTTTGACTTTTAAGCTATAAACTAAGTAAAACACGATTAAGGAAGGTTAAGGAAGCTTACCAAAGTCCTAATTACGACTAGGGATGCTTAGGGTCTGCACTTGTGCTCCAGAAGTCTTCAAAAGTTGAGTTGAAATGAATGATAAAAAATGTTGCAAACATGGACCTTTATATAGTGGGTTTAATCCCACTAGATCATGCCAAGCAATGCTATAAGTGATCATTGATGCATCCCAAGTGTCCCTATACTCTAAAAACCATTTTTAGGCAGCACATGGTATGCAAAACAAGCCATTGGAGTCGGTTAACATGGCTGAACAGACACCTGTCAGCGTTTTCTGCATCTGGGCGTGCCAGGCGGCCCGCGTAAGGCTATGCCTGGGCTTACGCGGCCCGCGTGAGGCTCGGGCTCAGGTAAACAAGTTTCATTTAATTGCAGTTTTGGCCCCCGGTCCTCCTAAAAGTTGTTTTGACTTCTAGTTTTGCACTTTGAGCCCTCTAAATTGATTTATAAGAGCTTCAAGACTTATACCCACTTTGTTAAGTCCTTGGTTAACTTTTGATTACCCGAAAAGTCATAAATTTCATCGTTGACGCTTTTAACCCCTCGTATACGAATTTTATCATAACTTTCTCCTACGATAACGAAACTTGGTGAAATTTTTATCATGCATTCTAGTGAGCATAATTAATTGTTACAAAGCTTCGGGTTTGCTGAAAGGTCACTCAGAGGTATAACTTAAACATGTTGACACATTTAACCCCTGTAGTTTGTATTCTCTCACTTTCTTTCACAGTTAGCTTCGTATGATCCATGATTCATTCGTTTAATGGTATAAACATCATGTAGGGTTATTGTAAGGTATATTTATCCATTGTTGACATTTCGAACCCTTATATCCACATACTTTCCTTGTTTGTCAACTTTAGTCCTTATAGAGTATTCTTTCACATGTTCAAAGCTTATGACACGTGTCAACGCATTATTGGACATGAATTTTCAAGGTGTTACATCCTCACCCCCTTAAAAGAAATCTCGACCTCGAGATTTACTGAAATAAATGAGGGTACTTTTCTTTCATTGTGGACTCTACCTCCCACGTGTACTCGGGACCTCTACGGGCATCCCATTTAACTTTTACGATCGGTACATGCTTCCTTCGAAGCTTCTTAACCTGTCGATCCTCGATTGACATAGGTTTTTCAACAAACTTCAAGCTCTCTTCTATGTGCACATCTGTATGTGGTATGACTAGTGAATCGTCAGCTAGACATTTCTTCAGATTGTAGATGTGGAATACGTTGTGAATACCACTGAGCTCTTCAGGTAAGTTTAACTTATAAGCAACAGATCCGACACATTCGATGATCTCGAATGGTCCTATGTACCTCGGGCTTAACTTGCCTTTCTTACCAAATCGCATCACTCCCTTCCAGGGTGATACTTTAAGCAACACTTTGTCACCTACCTCGAATCTCAGAGGTTTACGCTTTAAATCTGCGTAGCTTTTCTGCCTATCTCTGGTAGCTTTCAGGCGATCACGAATCTGGACAATCTTGTCCGTCGTTTCAAAGACTATTTCAGGTCCTGTCAGTTGGACATTTCCAACTTCCGCCCAACAAACGGGCGTTCTGCATTTTCTACCGTACAAGGCCTCGAAAGGCGCAACCTTAATGCTGGTATGATAGCTATTGTTATACGAGAACTCGATTAATGGCAGGTGGTTATCCCAACTACCACCTAAGTCAATCACACATGCACGAAGCATGTCTTCCAATGTTTGGATTGTATGCTCACTCTGTCCGTCCGTCTGAGGATGGTAAGCCGTACTGAAATTTAAGCGCGTGCCCAAAGATTGTTGGAAACTTTTCCAAAAATGTATCGGGTATCTCTGTCAGAGATAATAGATACTGGTATGACATGTAGAGATACAATCTTATCTACGTACAATTGGGCTAACATGTCAGAGCTATAAGTCTCCTTAATGGGTAGGAAATGTGCTGACTTAGTCAGTCTATCTACTATCACCCATATAGTATCATTTCCTTTCTTTGTCTTTGGTAACTTGGTGATGAAATCCATTGTCACCATCTCCCACTTCCAAGTGGGAAGTTCAGGCTGTTGTAGCAAACCTGGCGGCTTTTGATGTTCAGCTTTAACTTGTGCGCACGTCAGACATTTGGCCACATAAGTGGCTACAGATTTCTTCAAACCTATGCACCAATAGTTTGGCTTTAGATCCTGGTACATCTTATCAGCTCCAGGATGAACGGAATATTTAGAACTATGGGCTTCCTGGAGAATAATATCCCGAAGTCCTCCATAAACTGGAACCCATATTCGTCCATTTAGCCTTAGGATTCCGTCTTTGCCATAGGATAACTGTTCTTCAGTTACTCCTAGCTTTTCAGCAGGATAGTTAACTTCCAATACAACATCCTTCTGCGCAGCTAACAACCTTTCATTCAAACTATTCTTTATTTCCATGCTCTTGGCATTTATTCTAATGGGTTTAACTCTTTCCTTCCTGCTCAAGGCATCAGCGACTACATTCGCCTTGCCTGGATGGTATCGGATTTCACAATCGTAATCATTCAACGTCTCCATCCATCGGCGCTGCCTCATGTTTAAATCCTTTTGGTTAAAGAGGTGCTGGAGGCTCTTGTGATCAAAATAGATCACACACTTGATTCCATACAAATAATGCCTCCACAGT
Organism: Helianthus tuberosus; assembly: GCA_030545235.1. Taxonomy (NCBI): domain Eukaryota; kingdom Viridiplantae; phylum Streptophyta; class Magnoliopsida; order Asterales; family Asteraceae; genus Helianthus; species Helianthus tuberosus. The sequence continues at coordinate 19,009 of JARYGA010041582.1, forward strand.
TTTAGTGCAAATACAACGGCACCCAACTCCAAGTCATGGGTGGTGTAGTTCTTCTCGTGTACCTTTAACTGTCGAGAAGCATAGGCAATAACCTTGCCTTTCTGCATAAGCACACATCCCATACCAGTGTGCGATGTGTCGCAGTAAACCACGAATTCCTCGATACCATCAGGCAATGTCAAAACAGGAGCATTGCTCAACTTTTGCTTGAGAATATCGAAGGATTCTTGCTGCTTAGGACCCCAATCGAACTTTATATTCTTACGAGTCAATGAAGTTAGGGGTGCAGCAATCCTTGAAACTTTTTCAATGAAACGCCTGTAATATCCTGCCAATCCCAAGAAGCTGCGAATCTCTGTGGGAATCTTCGGCTCTTGCCAATTCATGACAGCTTCAACTTTAGCGGGATCTACCTGGATTCCACGTTCACTAACCACATGTCCAAGAAATTGGACTTCCCGAAGCCAAAATTCACACTTAGAGAATTTGGCGTAGAGCTTTTCTCGATGAAGCAGTTTTAGAATGCAACGGAGGTGCTTCTCATGGTCAGCTTGATTCTTCGAGTAAATAAGAATATCATCGATGAAGACGATGACAAATTTATCCATGAAGGGCTTGCAGATGTGGTTCATGAGATCCATGAATGCGGCTGGTGCATTAGTGAGTCCGAAAGGCATCACTAAGAACTCATAATGACCGTAACGAGTCCTAAATGCAGTCTTATGTACATCTTCATCTTTGACCTTCAATTGATGATATCCTGACCTTAAGTCGATCTTGGAAAAATAACTTGCTCCCTGAAGCTGATCGAACAAGTCGTCGATCCTGGGTAATGGATACCGATTCTTGATGGTAACTTTGTTAAGCTCTCGATAATCGATGCACAGACGCATCGAGCCATCCTTTTTCTTCATAAACAGGATTGGTGCTCCCCAAGGAGATGAGCTAGGTCTAATAAATCCTTTGGCTAATAAATCATCCAGTTGAGTTCTCAACTCTTTCATCTCTGTTGGTGCCAATCTGTAAGGTGCTCTTGCAACAGGTGCTGCTCCAGGAATAATGTCGATCCTGAATTCCACTTGCCTATCTGGGGGTAAACCAGGTAGTTCTTCAGGGAATACTTCTGGATATTCATAGATAATGGGTATGTCTTCGATCTTAGGCTTTGGTTCATCAATAGTTACTTGTGCCATGTAGATAACACAACCCTTCGTCAAACACCTTGATGCCTTGCTCAGGCATTCCGTACTTAGTATCTCCTTGAATTGTCAGAGCCTCACCATGAGGAGTTCTGAAAACTACTTGATTCCATACAAATAATGCCTCCACAGTTTTAGTGCAAATACAACGGCACCCAACTCCAAGTCATGGGTGGTGTAGTTCTTCTCGTGCACCTTTAACTGTCGAGAAGCATAGGCAATAACCTTGCCTTTCTGCATAAGCACACATCCCATACCAGTGTGCGATGTGTCGCAGTAAACCACGAATTCCTCGATACCTTCAGGCAATGTCAAAACAGGAGCATTGCTAAACTTTTGCTTGATAATATCGAAGGATTCTTGCTGCTTGGGACCCCAATCGAACTTTATATTCTTACGAGTCAATGAAGTTAGGGGTGCAGCAATCCTTGAAACTTTTTCAATGAAACGCCTGTAATATCCTGCCAATCCCAAGAAGCTGCGAATCTCTGTGGGAATCTTCGGCTCTTGCCAATTCATGACAGCTTCAACTTTAGCGGGATCTACCTGGATTCCACGTTCACTAACCACATGTCCAAGAAATTGGACTTCCCGAAGCCAAAATTCACACTTAGAGAATTTGGCGTAGAGCTTTTCTCGATGAAGCAGTTTTAGAATGCAACGGAGGTGCTTCTCATGGTCAGCTTGATTCTTCGAGTAAATAAGAATATCATCGATGAAGACAATGACAAATTTATCCATGAAGGGCTTGCAGACGCGGTTCATGAGATCCATGAATGCGGCTGGTGCATTAGTGAGTCCGAAAGGCATCACTAAGAACTCATAATGACCGTAACGAGTCCTAAATGCAGTCTTATGTACATCTTCATCTTTGACCTTCAATTGATGATATCCTGACCTTAAGTCGATCTTGGAAAAATAACTTGCTCCCTGAAGCTGATCGAACAAGTCGTCGATCCTGGGTAATGGATACCGATTCTTGATGGTAACTTTGTTAAGCTCTCGATAATCGATGCACAGACGCATCGAGCCATCCTTTTTCTTCATAAACAGGATTGGTACTCCCCAAGGAGATGAGCTAGGTCTAATAAATCCTTTGGCTAACAAATCATCCAGTTGAGTTCTCAACTCTTTCATCTCTGTTGGTGCCAATCTGTAAGGTGCTCTTGCAACAGGTGCTGCTCCAGGAATAATGTCGATCCTGAATTCCACTTGCCTATCTGGGGGTAAACCAGGTAGTTCTTCAGGGAATACTTCTGGATATTCAGAGATAATGGGTATGTCTTCGATCTTAGGCTTTGGTTCATCAATAGTTACTTGTGCCATGTAGATAACACAACCCTTCGTCAAACACCTTGATGCCTTGAGCATGGACACTTGCTCAGGCATTCCGTACTTAGTATCTCCTTGAATTGTCAGAGGCTCGCCATGAGGAGTTCTGACAACTACTTCCTCTTTGCACAAACGATCTGGGCTCGGTTGCGAGACAACCAATCCATGCCTATTACTATATCGAAACCAGCTAACTTCAAAGGAAGTAAGGATAATGGAAAAGAGTGGTTCCTAAAGGATATGAAACATCCATCTAACACGGTTGAGGCGGTTTCTAAGGTACCATCAGCTAATTCCACCTTATATTTCACGCTTAGGGTTTTAACAGGTAAATTCAGCAACTTACAAAACTTATTATCTACAAATGACTTATCCGCCCGTGAATCAAATAATACCCTTGCATAAACGTCATTTATAAGAAAGGTACCTGTTATCACGTTATCATCCTGCATGTTAGGTCCCGGTTTTGACTCCGTTTCGATTGTGAACCGACCGTGCGACGTGCGGAATCCGTGCACGAACGAGACCGAAACACACGAGACGTAATATAATCTGTGATTCGATATAGATGTGAAAAGTACAAAGAAACTTGAATCACCTTTTGCCTTTCTCTCTCTACTTTCTCTCTCTAGCTTCTATCTTCTCTAAATGTGCAAAATGGCAAAAGTCTCAAAAGTTCTAAATTAGAACCCTATTGGTTCTATTTATAGGCCAAGGGATATAATGAGAGATCTCATTATTTACATAAATGCCACCTTGCCTTTTCCTATTTATAACAATATAAAGCCTAGATTTAAACTGTTTCAGCTACGATCTTGAGATGATGGAGGCGATAGACATATTGCACTAACAGACTCCCCCTTGGATATTACCACAGTCAATCTCAAACATTTAGTCAGGCTCGTAGCGTCTGGTCTTTCTCTCTCTAGCTTGAACAGAATCCCTGTGGATCTATCTTCAGCTTCAGCTTCCTCTTTCAGTAGACTCTTCAGGCTCCCCCTGTCGTCAATCTTCTGTGCTTTGGGATCGACACCTGGCTTTCCGGTTACAAGCTCCTCCAGAATAGTTCCTGGGTCCTTGAATGCACGCTTCCCTTTGCGTTGAGCTCGTCTTCAGACTCCCCCTTAGACTCGGCTATCGGAATCGTAGTCTGGTACAACATCTGCAACACTCATACGTTTATAAGTAACAATGTTTTGAAATTGTCCAGAAATCGTAATCTAGCTCTTTTGAACTTTCTAAAACACTCCCCCTATCAACAAACTTCATGATTTGGCAGTTTCAACGAACCGGATCGGAAACTGGCTCTTTTACAGATTTTAACAATATAAGCATCCAAATCCCTCACAGTTAATCATCCAAGTCCAAATTAATGACCTTGGAGATATCACAAACTGTTTTTGATTTTTGATTTTAAAAACTTCAAGTTTCAAATTAATGAACTTGTTTTTATTTTCAGAAACACAATCAGCATACTTAGATTTTGAAACTCAGCTCTCTGACATCGGTTGTCAAAAATAAAGCAGAAATCAAAATCTTTTTGTATTTTCTGAAAATATAAAGCAATAAAGAAATATGTACAAACATATTTACACACCATATTTTTGTTTGAGTTTGCGTCAGAGGATCATATCAGTTTTTGACAAGTCACAAATACCGTTGAGCTTATTTACACATTAAGAATTAAACAATTCACTTAGATTGTCGATATACTGATCCACTTAAATTTTCACACAAAGTTCAACTGTTTCAGGATACGAATTAGATGTATTAAGAACTTAAACTTATTCATGTGTCCCACCTCTTGAATATACTCCCGTATCCAGATCCCAATATTCAGTCTTACAGGTGAGTATACCTAGATGATATCTGTAAGGGGAATAAATTATAGTACGAAACCGTGAGAGCTCAGGTCAGAACTTCCGTTCAGCAGAGAGATGACGGCTCGACTTTTGGTGTGTCCCCTTTAGAGGATCTTTTGTATTACAACAGGAATGACTATCAATTTTATTGTTTCATCAATTTGCTGAGGGCGGCGCTATATTTCAAGCAATGCAGAAAGTATTCTCCGGGGACTAGGCCATTGCTTCCGCAAAATCAGAAGTCCCGGGATAATACCCCAGATATCACTAAGCATAAAGACCTAGTATCTCAGAAAGAGGGATCCTTCAAACGAGATTTCAGGGGTTACCTATATATCCAAGTAGTGTTCCCCACGAAATAAGCAAGTTTGAATTTATGTTTATATCCCGAAAAAGTTTACTAAATGTATAAAAACCTATCGACATATCATCAGTGAGACTGTTTAACGCTATTTAAACATTACATTTCTTTAGCATACTGTAACTGTCTACTGATGTACTATCATTTCCTCTTTTTACACAAAAACTCATTTTTGAATTTTATCATGTTTTTGGCTTTTTTTGATTTTCTGACAAATTCTTACTCCCCCTAAAATGCAAAACCATTTAAAGAAAATTTGACAACCTGATACTGATAGCTTTGTCTCGCCATCCATTTTCTGCATCTCATGCTCTGTTTTGCAGAAAATATAACGTACCCCCATGATTTACAACCCATTGATTTTCGACAGTTTGAAAACCGTTTTTCAATCTTGTGAAAGTAATCATGTTTGTTCAGCCATGGGGGTTTCGGCGTATTCAATCAACATATTTTTGTATTTTTCAAGATTTTGACAAAAATAAAAACATATTTTTGGTTTTTTAAATTTTAAATTTTTAGGGTTTTGAAATATTGTTTATTTATGTACAGAACAAACAAACTCCCTGTTCAACCAAACCAGGGTTCAGCAGCCTCCTCTCCTCGTTGTGCCAGGCTGCTCCGATTTCCATTCTCACAGTCTTCAGTTTTCTTGAGCACCTGCACATTTACACTTACTCAATTACTTGAACAATTTAGCCCAGGTCTGTTGGACCTTAGGCATTTCAACACAATATGTATCATGCAGTTTTGGAAAATATTTTTCATCAAAGACTTTTTCAACTTTAACTTCAACTTTTTCATCTTTTACCGAAGTAATTTGTTTCTTAACACTCCATGTTTGACCTTTCGGAGTTCCTCTTTTGTAAAAGTGTGATTCTTTTTGAACATTTTGTTTTTGAACAACTTTTGGTTTCCAAAACTCTTTGGGTTTTGTCATATCAACGGATTTTTGCCAACTTTGCGTTGTACTAAATCTGGGTGTGTGAAAAATATGTGTTTGCCTTGAATCAGACATAGTCTGTTTTGGTTTCCAAGTTTGATTCGAAGTAAACTTGTTTGTCTTATACCTCCAAGTTTGTTTTGAATCAAATCTGGCTGACCTTTGTTTCACACCCTCAGATTTTTGTTTCTCAACATTTTCAGGCTTCTTTTTGTCAACATCCACAGGTTTCAGATTTGGACACTTTCGTGCAAGATGTCCTAATTGATCACACTTAAAACATGTTCTTTTTGAAACATCTTTAACCTGTGGTTGTTGCTTTTTCTTCTGAGCACAAAACTCTTCATTAGACTGTTGTCTAAATTTGAGTTTTTCCTCTTCTTCAAAACTTTTTCCTTGAACAAAACTCATCTTTGCCTGAGAATTTGGAGTTTCATTTCTTTTCCAACTTTGTTTCTTCTTATAACCCAACCCAGCCTTCATGTTTTTCTTTTTAAAACCAGGTTTGTTATAAAAAGTTTTACGACCTTTACCAGCAAACTTTGAAATTTCTGACTTTTCAATTTCAACCATCTTAAAAACTTTATCAATTTTCTCTGAAATCACATTCTGAATCGGGAATACAATATCTAAGAATAGTTTGTCCGATCCAATCATGGTGTAAACCAATCCTTTTGAATCATCATTCACAACTTTCTCAGATTTTATGTTTTTCAGATACTCATCATGAAAATTACCTGCATCTTCATCCTGTGATTCAGACTTACCTTTTGTAGACTCATCTTTCAAAACACTATCAACAACCTTACTTACCACCTCTAAATCATCAGCTTCATCAGATTTGGTGTAAGTCACATCGATACTTTCAGGTAATTGGTCAACTATGTTCAGACCTTTTGCCACCTTTTCCTCATCATAAAAAGTATAATTGTTTCTCAATGGTGGTGGTACCTCAATACCCTTTTTGTTCCTATCAGTATCTTTGTCATCTGGTGTGATGTTGAAAATGCGTTCGAGTATGTACGAAGAGTTATGATAACTTTGAAGTTTGGTAACAACCTTTTCTCTTTCAGCCAGAACTTGTTTAAGATTAGCAATTTCATCAACACATTTGTTTAATTCAAGTTGCTTTTCTTTAAACTTTCTCTCATACATTTCTTTAGTTACCAAAGTTTCAGACAATCTTTGATCAAAACATTTAACTTGTCTCTTCAAAGTATCATAAGCCTCTTGTACTCTTTGACTCGACCACTTTAAAACATCATACTCTTTTTGAAAATCTTGAAACTTATTTTCTTTTTCAACACAACCAACACATTTAGCTGTACACATTTCTTTAAAAATCTTATTTTCTTCTTCAAGACCATGACATTTCTGTGTTAGCTTTTCAACCTTTAGTTTCAAAATTTCTTCTTTTTCAATCATTTCTTTACATTTTATTTTGAAAACATTTCAAGTTTGCTTGTTTCAATATCTTTTGTTTTGATTGTTTCATCTTTTTCAATACAGGCTTTGCATATTTCTATGCAATTCCTGCATTTGTTCTCATTTTTATCAACAATTTCAACATTCGATAGATCAGAAGATTCATTTACCTCGGTCTCTTTCAGCACCGGTTCTTCTGTCTGATCTTCCTCTTTGTTCTCTTCTTCTTCTTCTTTCTGTTCTTCTTCAATCTTCTACTCTTCTTCAGCAGCAAACTTTGCAGTACTCTTTACTTCTTTAATCAGCTTTTTCAACTCTTCTTCCTTTCTCTTTTTCATTTCCACTACCTTTGGTAGACATGCTTCAAAAACTTCTTTTATCTTGTTCATTAAATCCGGCAAGTAACTTTTATCAGAAAGCCTTCTTGTGTTAAAAGTGCCCTCATTTGGAAACAAATTTGTTACTGCATCAAAATCCACTTTTGACGGATCAACTACTGGATTACCCTGTGGGTTCATGTAACACTCTAGTTCTGCATTCCATCTCTTGGCTCTTTGTGCTTCCTTAAATGGTTCATCCAACTTGCTAATCTCCCATCTTGCACTGTCTTTTCTCCACCAACTATCATGATCAACATTGGTGACAAATGCATATCCAACTGCATCTTCTTCAGGGCAAACTTGACTCCAGTCGTAACCTTCATCGTCATGTATAACTGCAAGAGCCCTTGATTTTTCTTCAGGTTACTTCAATCTTGGTGGTTCTGATTTGTTCTGATGATAAATCGCTTTCTTGTAATAATCTTCTTTGAACGGGTTTTCAGAATCATCAGCATACGCATTTCTGCACTCGCGCTTAAAGTGACCTTTCTGTTTGCATTTAAAACATGTCACCTTAGACTTGTCAAATCCTAGTTTGGTAGATGGTCCACCAATTGACTTCCTCCCCATGATCTCCATGAACCGCTGTGCCCGACGAACCGCACTTGCCATGCACCATCTTATATCAATCATTTCCATCTCCTCGGGGTCTATTTGATCGTAATCTTCTTTCGTCAAGTTGGTGTTGCCAATCTTCCCTGCAACGAGGCTTTCATACGATTCAAGTACAGATGCCAAGAAAACCATCTGTTGTTTCACTGACTCTTCACTGAAATTCTGCCCATTCTTCAGATCCACTGCGATATTACACTGGAATAAATTATTTGAAGTAGTTTGGCTTGAAGTTGTTGAAGAAGATCCACCGTGAAAACCACTGTGAAGACTTTCATTGTTTACTGAATTTGAACTTTCTGCAGAAAACGCTGTTCTTGGAGATCCAGCCTGTGGTACATTTCCTCTGTAGTAAAATTCCACATTCTGCTGATGAGCTGGATTGTTGACTTTAGATCTCTTTATCTCCAACTCATGGCTTTCAAGTCTTTCAGTCAGCAAATCCACAGTTAACTCTTCAGGCTTGATTGTATTTTTCAACATTAGAGCGAAGTATTGCCAATCTTAATCATTTGGCAATGAATCAAACAATTTATGCACCAGCTCCTCTTCAGTATATGTAATTTTGAATCTGGCCAGCTCCATTTTCAGATGTCCAAATCTCTCGATCATTTTACAAACAGATTCATTTTTCATGCAACTGAATAAATCAAACTCTTTACGCAACAATTTCTTTTTGTTTCTTACAATTTCATTACCTCCTACACATTTTCTCTCTAACGCTTCCCACAAACTCCTTGAAGTTTTTTCTTGTTCGAGTAACGAAATAATATCTTCTCTTACTGATTGTTTGATCAATGTTATCATTTTATATTCAGCCACAACATTTTTTATATCTTTTTCTGTAAACTCTTCTTCATTTAATAACTCTCCTCCTTCTTTTGCTGGTGCTTTATATTCATTTTTCAGTTTTAACCAACTTTCAGGAGCGAAAGCTTTTACCCAACCCTCAAATCGGTTTTTCCACCAGTTATAATCTTCAACTTTAATAAGCTTCGGTGGTTTCTGTAGGCTTCCATACATGTTTTCAAATTTCAAATTATCTGAGATTTCCTTCGAATATTCTCTCATCTCGGATCTTCTCTCTATCGATTCGGAAGTGAACGCGTTATAAAATGTGTTGTAAAATTCTTCACCGCTGCTCGACATCTTGAAACAATTTCTTGAACTTCGTACTTTGTAAATCTTGAATCTCCTGAAAACAAACAAACAAACGATCAGTTTAAAAATATCAAACAACTTGATCGAACGGGTATCCGAAAAAATCAACAATGAAAATAATCAATGCTGTCCGATCGGTTGGAGTTGTTGTTCGATCGAACGGGAAAGCTGTTCGATCGGTCAGAGTGTTGTTCGATCGGATGGGAAAGTTGTTCGATCGACCCTCTGTTCGATCGGCTGACACTACACGACAAATCTCTTGGTCGATTGGCTGGGATTGCTGTCCGATCGGCTGGGATTCTTGAATCGGTTGGTTGTCCGTTCGACCCTCTGTTCGATCGGCTGACACAAAACGACAAAATATGTTGTCCGATCGGTTGGGAATTGCTAGCCGATCGGTTGGGGATGCTAGCCGATCGGTTGGAAATCTGCTAGCCGATCGGTTGGGAACTTGCTAGCCGATCGGTTGGGGATGCTAGCCGATCGGTTGGGAATTCAAGTGATGGCACAAGACGACAAAAAGCTTGATCGATCGGCTGGCACTTTGACTTCTTAGACCTGAATTAATGAACTAAACTTTCATGATAATATCTCATACAAAAAGACAATTAGTACATGCATTTAACAATCACCGCCCTGACAAACTTATACATATTCACATGCAAACTGATAACATCACATGCACTATATTAATTCGAATATATCCGACAATTATCAATAGATGACATGCATTTCTGAATTCTCGAGACAATTGATCAGATCATATGCAATCAATTAATGAATCATGTGCAATGGCCGACAACAATTAACACATACAATGATTTAATCAAATCATGTGCAATAACAGTCTTCAATAGATTTCTATTTGACCTCAATGTCTACTTAATCGATAACAACAATCAATTTTTATAAAGCCAAAGAATTCACATGATGTACTGATGTATGTTATAAATGAAATAGAATCCTTTGTTGACTAAGTGACCCAAACAGATGATGTGCTATGAAACGATTTGCTGATCGATCGGCTGGGATGCTAGCCGTTCGGACAGCTGTCCGTTCGGCTAGGTCAACAAAAGTCAAAGTTTAAATATATGGCAGTGGAACGGACAGGTGTTCGATTGAACAGCTGTTCGATCGATCAGCAGTCAACAAAGTCAAACAATTTTAAAGAATATAACGTGATGTAATGAAACGGTGTGCTGACCGTTCGGCTGGGATACTAGCCGATCGGCTGGCAAGTCAAAGAGGTCAACATCTTTAATGAAATGCAATGAAAGCTTTAGTTCGGACAGCTGTTCGATCGAACAGCAGTCAACAAGTCAAAGTTTTTTTTAAATGAATTACGATGTTTTGCAATGGAACGGTTAGCTAGCCGATCGGTCAGCTGTCCGATCGGCTGACATTCATATGAACTTTAACATCAACAGCAAACATTTCTCAACCTTTTCGAATAGAAAATCTTAAATTTCTCCCAAACCGTTAGGAATTAGGATCTGAAAATTTGTAGGCTTGTAGATCAGGTACTTTCGCACAACATATCCGAAAATCAGCAATTTTCGACCGTAGAAACCTGTTTAATTTGACAAAAATCAGATAAAAACGTGAAGAACAAGAAAAATATGAAGAATTTGACAAATCTGGATGATTTTGGCTCTGAATCTGATCAAATCTTGTACGAATCTGTGCGTTTGATCTACGCAACCAAGCACCTGCTCTGATACCACTTGTTAGGTCCCGGTTTTGACTCCGTTTCGATTGCGAACCGACCGTGCGACGTGCGGGTTCCGTGCACGAACGAGACCAAAACACACGAGACGTAATACAATCTGTGATTCGATATAGATGTGAAAAGTACAAAGAAACTTGAATCGCCTTTTGCCTTTCTCTCTCTAGCTTCTATCTTCTCTAAATGTGCAAAATGGCAAAAGTCTCAAAAGTTCTAAATTAGAACCCTAATGGTTCTATTTATAGGCCAAGGGATATAATGAGAGATCTCATTATTTACATAAATGCCACCTTGCCTTTTCCTATTTATAACAATATAAAGCCTAGATTTAAACTGTTTCAGCTACGATCTTGAGATGATGGAGGCGATAGACATATTGCACTAACACTACACTACCTCCTTGGCATCCATTCTGAAGACCCTAGCGTTGGTCTTTTTACCTTCTTCTGGTTTCTTGGCATATTTTGGGCAGTTTGACTTAATGTGCCCTTTCTCGTTGCAGTTGTAGCAGGTCGCATCCTTCAACTTTTTGCAATCTAAGGTCTTGTGTTCCTTGGATTTGCAGATCCCACATCCAAAAGTCCTTGATTGTGTCTGCGAGTTTGATTCCAATCTGCACTTTCCAAAGTGATGCTTCTGGCAAACTTTGCACCTGGGTTTCTCACCCGACTGTTGGTTACCTTTGTTGAACCCTGAACTCTTCTTGTTCTCATGGTTCCCCTTGTGTTTCTTGTCTGAACGACATGAGTTATCATCCTCACGCTTTCTCTTACCTTCTTCAGAATTCTTTAGCGATTTCAATCTAACCGCATCTAAGGTAAGAGACAAAGATATATCAGCTGCTGATCTAAAAGTGGCAGGTCTTGAAGCCTTAACACTGGCTTTGATTTCTGGGGCTAAACCCCCAATGAAGGGAGCAATCCTTTTGGGTTCTGGGGTCACAAGGTAAGGAACCAATCTTGACATCGTGTTGAAGCTTGTAAGATAAGCTTGGCAATATAGGTTTTTTATGACCAGCGATAAGAAATTTGACTCAATTCTTTCAACCTCATACTGAGGGTAGTAATTCTCCTTAATAAGAGCAACAAACTGATCCCATGTCAGATTGTAGAGTGGGATCTTCCCAGCTGCTTGAATGAGAGACTTCCACCATACTAATGCCTCTCCCTTGAATGATTGGGATACATACTTCACTACATCCCTTTCAGCACAACCGCTGATATCGACCACAGTGTCCATCTCATCTAACCAAGTCATACAGTCAATTTCCCCTTCTCCCCAGTGAAATCCTGGGGTTTGCAGGAAACAAAGTACTTATAAGTACAGGACTTGGTACGTGGTTCATTATCAAATACTATCCTCTTGGATGGAACACTGTTTTGGTTTGAGGAATGTCGATCATCATCTTTCTTTGGCTCATCTTTCTTAGAGGGCGGCTTGCTGTGAGCCTCTGAATGAGTCTTAGGCTTGGAATGCGGTGCGGATAGGGTCCTACTTCGAGTCCCGCTATATTCATTATACTGCCGCTCTATAGCTTTGTTAACAGCATCGTCTATTAACGCTTGCAGTTCTGCACCCGCTATGTTAATTCGGGCATTATCCTGATTCTCCCGTGGGTGACTGTTGATTTCATCCGAATTAGCCATGTAGTTTGAACTTTTACATAAAATATTGACAATAATTTATTTGGGAGTTTATTAAGGAATTGTCTTCTATGGCAATTCATTAACCATGGTAAACAAAGACCATATTTGGTTAATTTGTTAATCATATTTATTTAGGATTTTTATTATAACTTATCCTAATGATAAAACGATAACAGTATTATTAGTGGCACAAAAGGCCTAGTCATAATGACATTTTAAATTATAAGCCATGATTTCAGAGAATCAAGGCATTAAGGTTTGAACACAGTTCATTACCTTTTCTTGACAGGGAGTTGTAGGCTACCACTGTCTTTAGTCTTACCTGACAATGTGTATGGCCCGTAGGCACTACATCACTAATGGACGTTTAATATAGGATCATTTAAATCCAAGATTTATAGATCATCAGGTTAGGTTAGGAATCTTAAAGAATCCTATTATAAGAATGACGTGTGTGATTTTAACGAATCACGTCTGCCAGGAGCGTCAACATGTTTTCAGATGTTAACAGGGATTTGAATCTTTTTAAACAGGTCTTACCATCTTGGCCAAGCCTTATAATGACATGCAGGCTAGGTTATACCTTTAAGATTCTTATTTAATATTTAATAGGCAGATTATTTTTAAGAGGAATGGTTTTGATTTATTTCATGTATAATATAATTATGCATATAATAAAATAAAATTTTAAATTTAACATTCCATTAAACATTAAAAGGAGTACATATTGCCCTAAACGGGACTTTTAACATAAATAACTTGCCCACGCAGGGGCTAAACTGTACAAACAAGTCCTCGCAGGGACTGATTACTAACATAGATGTCCACGCAGGGACTAAGGAAAAACAAGTCCACGCAGGGACTACGTACATAGATAAATGTCCACGCAGGGACTTGATTTAAATAAGGAAATACAACAATACATATAGAGATTCAATGATCCCTCTTCTTCTTTACTTTTAACAAGCCTGCCAGGCCCTTGAGAAATCCCCGGTTGTTCCTACGTTCTTCTTGAAATTCCCGTTCCACCCTGTTTAGTCTGTGGAGGATTTCCTCATGTTCTGGTGGGGAAAACCGTGGTGGCTGTGGCTGGTGCTGAATCGGAGGTTGAGCAGGTATTTGATACCCATGAGTTGGGTATCCCACTCCCCAAGGAGCTCCATATGGTCCTTCTGGATGAAGGGCGTTGTAGTTTGCCGCTACTAAGTACGGGTCGGCTTCAGCATAATTATAGTTAGTGTGAGCCGGCTGCTCAAATGGTTTATACGTTGTGGAACCAGCGTATGTAGGTATCGGGTTGCCAAAACCTGATGGTGGCGGCGCAATAGGTGCAGAATTCACCTCTGAAACTGGATTTGAAGGCCCGCCCATTTGTGGGTCTTCATGCAGTGGCGGATAGTGACTGCCACTTGAGTGATGGGGGGTACTAAAGTGAAAACCCCCTCCTTGCGCGGATATTCTTGTGCCTGTTCTTCTACGCCTTGGTGGTTCCGGAGGTACTTGATGTATTGGCGGTGGTGGTGGCGATGGCGTGACTGCCACGAAACGCGAATCCTTAGAGGGATCCTGTTGCTGCTGTTGCTGATGAGGCGATGAATGGTGAGAAGGTGTAAAGTACCATTCATACTGGTTGAACCTTGCTTGGTAGCTGTCAGGACCACGGTAGGGTGATCCATGGAAGGATGATTCGTCAGAGATCTCGATGGGGTGGTTGGGTGTCCCGGTTGCAGGCTCAACGGGATCCGTGTCCTCGGTCCTAGTGGGTTAAAACCCACTGGTTCTTCAATATAGTTTGCCGGGTTGAACCGGCCCTGGAAGACAGGAGTAGGGTCGCCAAAGGAACGGTGCGAAACGGACCGCTGCAACGGTATGAAGGAGTGGCGAGAGTCTTCGGGCTCGTTCTCTGATTGCGGCCCAAAGGAATGGCGATAAGGAGGCGTTGAGCTATGCGAGACAGATCGTCTAGTGGGCTCCAAATGGGTCCTCCAGTTTCCTTGAGGATCGGCACTCATGGTAGCCGAAGGAGTTCGCCGGTGTGACGGCCCGGCTTCGTGATCGTTGGGGGCGCTGATTGGCCCCTTACCTCTTCCTCCTCTTCGAAATCTCGGTGGCATATTTCCTGTCAAAACAATTGAAAGAACAACAAGAAAATATAAAGGACAAGATAAAACAAATTAGGATTTGTCCTAAGTTCTTTATCTAAACTCGGAAGTCGAGGAATGTGCAAACTGTGTCATTGAGATTAAACACAAAAGGCTAGTGTTTAATTCACTCAATGTTGGCTCTGATACCAACCTGTCACACCCCGATATTTCCACGTATTACCAGTTGGCCCGGTGGGGAGTATCGTGACGTGGTTGATATCATCATTGTCAAACAACACAATATATAAATGCACAGCGGAAGCAAAAGATATGAATCATATCACAAACCGAATAAATAGTAATATCAAAGTATCACAACGGTCTATAAAGGATCCACAGGCGGATCAAAAGATAAATAAGATCATTGTTCAACAGACTTTAACATCTAGAGCTTGCAAGAGTTGATTATTGATGTCTGGAGTAGCCAGCCTATTTCGCATAGTACCTGCACTTAACCTTTTTGGAAAATACGCCAGTTTACACTGGTAAATGCAATTAACCGACTCATTTTGAAAAGAGTTTATGAAAATGGATTGAATGCACAAGGCATAAATAATCTTTTATAACTTGGGATAAATATTTAAAAATAAGCTTGTATACAGTTTTACATGTTTGTCGTCCATTTAGGACCCGGTTAGAAGAGCCGGTTTAACAAGATTAATAGACACACCACTGGGTATAATACCCACAAGAAGATACCCTTCTTGTGGACTACCCCTTTTTACATACGCAACTGTCAGGTGTATGGCTACACTCCGTGCTTAAGTCGTGGCCATTTCTAACGAATAAGCCGAGGATATCCAGGACACGGTCATTAACCCCCCAAAGGTATTGCATAAAACAAGACAGAATAAAACGGTTTATGCATCTTTTTAATCAATATCTGATTGTACGACTTCATACCCGACCAAGCGGTATTATAATATTGTACCCCAAGCCCGTATAGGGAAAATAAGTTAAAAGTATTTACCTGAGCAAAGTATAATTCACAATCAGCAAGTGCGTGTAGCTTTTACTGGGCTCCTAATCTGGAATGAAGGTTTTAATAACCTATTAGATTCCTAACGGGTCTTAATTAAGCCTAAACTTAGACCGGTTAGTTTTAACGAAGGTATACGGTTCGAACGCATGATTAAGCGAAGACTGGAATAGAATGTGATTTAGACCCGACAAGTTCGAAGACTTGTATAATATGGGTAAACTAAACACATTCTGGATTTTGAGATAGAAATGATAAGGTTCGGCCCGTTTCGGCTAATTTATGCAAACTAGTTACACAAACCGAACCGAATGCGAATAACGCATAACGGGTAACCAAATGGGTCACGAACAGGTTTCCTAAGTTAATATGCTTTAATTATGTTTGTGATATCAGTAGGATACCTTCCATTATGCCCAAGACGAGTTTAATCTCAAATTAAGCCCCGTAGGGGTATTTTGGTCATTTTAAAGATTATAAAAGAGATTAATTATAATTCTGAGATTTGGGTCTGAAATAAACAGCAAATCAACTTAATTCAATAGGTTATATCAGTTGGTGATAAGTCTTATATGACAAAATGGTTTTAAACCCATACTATGTGTTTAATACGCTCAAAAAGCCGTTTAAGCGATTTCTGGTTATACAGGAAATCTGAGTCTTCTGATCAGTTTATAAAGTTCAAAATACTTCATTTATCATATAAAATCAGTGTCCAAAGGTTTGGTATCAAAAGGTTATGTAAAACTCATTTTATAAACGAAAAGGGTATAATCGGTAATTACCGAATCAATGCAATAACCCTTTGTTATGATCAGTTTAAAAATAATTAAAAATATTCAAAAATCCCAAAATATTATATTACATTAGTGGGTAAAAGGTTTGGTGTCAAAAATTGGGTTTTGATAGGCTTTACGCTAATTATGCCGTTTAATTAATAAAAAGCTTTCTAATTACGCTATTGAGCATAACTCTTAATCTAGACCTCAAACTGATGTGAAAATTTAGGTACATGTTTATAAATCAGTAACAAAGATTATTGTCCTCTCAAATTTCCAAAATTCTCGTTTTATGGTCAAAAGGGCATTATGGTCAACATTAAGCAATTAACGGAAACGTGTAAACGAATCGGACAATCAACGAATCAATCACAGAAGGTTATACTATCATGTAACCCGGTCCAAATGAATCTCTAAGGCATTTCTAATTCATGCTACTATGGGTCAGAACTGAAAGTCAAAGCAGTGGTCAAAGTATGCGACTTTCGGTTCCGAACCGGTCCTAAACTGAAAATTGTCGGGTCGGACATGCTTAGACATGTTCTTGCATTGATTATCAAGTTATATGAGGGGTAAAACAGGTTACACGTCTTCTACATTGATAATTATGCGTTAATTAAAAAATTACGATTTTGTTGACTTTTTCGGATTAAGTTTGACCCGACATTTGACCTAGTTAGAGCGGGAATTAGAGGGTGCCCTTTTAAGGGTGTAATGCCCACATAATTACCAACTTATAACTACTTTTACTTTGACTAATCGCTGGACCATTAGCGATTAATCGTTAAGTCAAACCTGAATTACGACGGTTTGACTTTTAAGCTATAAACTAAGTAAAACACGATTAAGGAAGGTTAAGGAAGCTTACCAAAGTCCTAATTACGACTAGGGATGCTTAGGGTCTGCACTTGTGCTCCAGAAGTCTTCAAAAGTTGAGTTGAAATGAATGATCAAAAATGTTGCAAACATGGACCTTTATATAGTGGGTTTAATCCCACTAGATCATGCCAAGCAATGCTATAAGTGATCATTGATGCATCCCAAGTGTCCATATACTCTAAAAACCATTTTTAGGCAGCACATGGTATGCAAAACAAGCAATTGGAGTCGGTTAACATGGCTGAACAGACATCTGTCAGCGTTTTCTGCATTTGGGCGTGCCAGGCGGCCCGCGTAAGGCTATGCCTGGGCTTACGCGGCCCGCGTGAGGCTCGGGCTCAGGTAAACAAGTTTCATTTAATTGCAGTTTTGGCCCTCGGTCCTCCTAAAAGTTGTTTTGACTTCTTGTTTTGCACTTTGGGCCCTCTAAATTGATTTATAAGGGCTTCAAGACTTATACCCACTTTGTTAAGTCCTTGGTTAACTTTTTATTACCCGAAAAGTCATAAATTTCATCGTTGACGCTTTTAACGCCTCGTATACGAATTTTTCATAACTTTCTCCTACGATAACGAAACTTGGTGAAATTTTTATCATGCATTCTAGTGAGCATAATTAATTGTTACAAAGCTTCGGGTTTGCTAAAAGGTCACTCGGAGGTATAACTTAAACATGTTGACACATTTAACCCCTGTAGTTTGTATTCTCTCACTTTCTTTCACAGTTAACTTCGTATGATCCATGATTCATTCGTTTAATGGTATAAACATCATGTAGGGTTATTGTAAGGTATATTTATCCATTGTTGACATTTCGAACCCTTATATTCACATACTTTCCTTGTTTGTCAACTTTAGTCCCTCTAGAGTATTCTTTCACATGTTCAAAGCTTATGACACGTGTCAACGCATTATTGGACATGAATTTTCGAGGTGTTACATAATTCGGAACCCGACGCACTATGGTGTAAAGTGATTGTTAGATATTTTAGTGTAATCGGGATTAACTTGGCGATCGAAGCGAATAATAATACACGTCAAGCAAGTTAGGAGGTGCGGAAGTGCACGCTTGTTTGATTTATTATAATTCGAAGTGTACGGGCGGGCGGAGCCCGTACTCTACGGTGATTCCAAGGGGGCGTTTGCCCCCTTGGTGGGGGGGTCCGGGGGCAGCGCCCCTGGGAGCAGGGTCCAAGGGGTGGCAGCCCCTGGCGGGGTCCAAGGGGCAGAGCCCCTGGCTGGGGTCGAGCTCAGAGTTGTATTAAATTGCTTTATGGAAAATGCCTTAGAAAATAAAATTTATGAAAAATCGTCCTAATTTTTCAGACAAAAAAATTTAAGGCAGTTTAAAGGAAATTTTATTAAATATTCGAATTATAACTGCCAGAGGCAGTTATCTGCAAAAATATCCCAAATTCGCATACGGGTTTTGATCACTCTTCTTCTGGTTCATAAAATTTACCGAAAACACATACCCTGTTCAATTTCTCGAAATCAGAGTTGTATCCGATTGAATTATTCGGGTGAACCACCGAAATTATTTGATCTGAGAGTGATTACACGCCTCTCTGATCACCGGTTTTCTGAAATTCCCCAATAGTGATTTGTTTGGTTGGATGATGTGAGACAAAGCCTTTAGAGGCTGTATTGCACCATGTAAGCTCCACGTAGGTTCCAACACAAGAATGACGTCCCTTTTTAACATTGATCATGTGGTTTAGCCGTCCTTTCTTTAATAACAATAACAATAATAATAATTTGATTAGCTCACTCAAAATGGCCCCCACTATACACTATTGTGATGGGGGAGGGGAGAATGGCGCCCTCCTTTGACGGAGGAGACTGGACAGCTAAGGTCGTCAGTTCAAAATCGAGTCGAACTTGGTTTTATCGCAATGGCTCTCTCCTTTGGCGGGTTTTCTCTGGAACTGGTGGCTCGGGTATGCATTCAACTCTTAACGTTGTGAAGGAGATGATTCATTTGCTCGATTGAGGGTATCGCAGTATACTTATCCGGTGATTTAGTTTTCCGTTGAGAAAAAAAGTTATACCGACTTCTATTTTTTTTAAGACAAGCACTAAACGGCCGTCAAAAGATTGTGGGAAACACTCCAAAAATGATCCTCCTTTTTCTTATATACTCCCTCCGTCCCACTAAAAGTGTCATATTTTGAATTTTCAAAGTCTTTATTTGTAAACTTTGACCTTAAATAATTTTGTTTGTGTTAGATAATACTTGATGAAAGTTATATGATTTGAGTGTGTTTTACAAGTGTTTTTATAGGGTTAATTTTCATCAAGTTTTATATAACACAAAAATATATAACTAAAGTCAAAGTTTATAAATAAATACTTTGAAAATTCAAAATAAGACACATTTAATGAGACGGAGGTAGTATTATCCAAACGTCCATTTCTCATGTTGTTAATATAAATAATATATTTATGTTCACCTTCACCGATAACAATATCTACATCTCAACAACAACTGATTTCAAACTCGATCACTTCTCAAAAGGTAATCCAATTTCAATCTGTTTTCAATTCATCAATCTCCATGTTTTGATCTCCATTTCGCTACCGTTTTCGGTTTAATTTCTCTAATTTTTCATCCTCCATACATGTAAATCAAATAAATTCGAATTAATCTCTGTAATAATTCTGTAAACTATGAAATTGACTTATGGATTATCGAAATTTAGTTGTTGTAACCGTAATTGTATGAATACATATTGACAATTGTGTTAGTAGTGGCTCTAAATTCTCTAATTTGACTATTAGGGTTTGAACTTTGAAAAATGATAAATTTGGGGGTTTGAAATTGTTGAACTTGTTGAATTGTTGCTGATTAAGGTGTTATTTTGCAGATGGAAGACGAGCGAATTTTACGCGGTGACCGGCCTGTGGTGCCACTGGAAGGGGGGAATTCAGGGTTTGTTACAAAGGGTTGTTGTAGTCAAACTGGTGGTTTGACTACTGATAGTAAGGTGGTTGAAGAATGTAATGTGTCTAGTGAGGAAGAACCGTTGATTCAGTCGATCGAATGCCGGATATGCCAGGAGGAAGATAGTGTAAAGAACCTTGAAGTTCCTTGTGCTTGCAGTGGCAGTCTTAAGGTAGTTTTTTAAATCTGAATACTTGTTTTGTATTGTGGACGGTTTGTTATACGAGTAAAGCATGCTGATATGAAAGTACTTTTTATATTGCAGTTTGCACATAGGAAATGTGTTCAGCGATGGTGTGATGAGAAAAGGGATATAATTTGTGAAATCTGTCATCAGGTACCTGAATTTGTATTTTAATCTTGTTTTGCTGCCAGTTTCTCTCTTCTCCTGTGACAAACTGCTGTGAATAAGATAACAATTCGTTGTGGTTATTTGCATTTCGACCACAAATATATTGTTTGCGTCAGCCGTCTTTTGAATTTAATATCAGATATCCTGTACTTTTCTCATGTTTATTTGTTTGTACTTACACTAAGGGTGAGAGGGGCACTCCCCTCTTAGGGGAGTCCCCTCTCTTACGCACACCCAATCAGGTTATGCCACGTCAACTCCCCTCTTAAACTCCCCTCACACCCCAATTTGATGGCGGCACTCCCCTCTTAGGTGACTTTTTTTTTATTAAAAAAAAAAAGGAAAATAATTGATTGGTTGAAAATGAGGGTGGCCCCACCATCTCCTCTCTCCTTCTTCGGTGAAACCTCCCCGATCCCCCTCCCCGCACCCCCTCCCCGCACCGATGGCGCCGGTGTTCCCGAGCGGTGAATTGGGTCACCGCACCCACTCCCCGCGAGTGCCCCGATCACCCTAAGCTCTGCATTACTATGTTCCCATTCTCCTCTTTTGAAATATTATTGGTATTGAAATTTGAAGGGTATTTTAGAAGTTGAAAACAGTCTAAAAAAGTGAGTTACTTGGTTTTAAAAAGCGCCCATGACAATCGTGGCGATCTAGAGAACGCCTCAAGGAATTGAGGCGGCGCCTCTTGCACATCTGGGTCAATTTTTTTGTCAAAGTTAGTCAAAATTAGAGTATTTAGGAGGCTCGTTTATAAAAACAACTCAAGGACTGTAGAAATTATGAATGGTTTACTTGATAAAAAGGATGTTAATTAAAAGAGATGCAACTAAAGTTGTACATAGAGCAACGCCTCATTTACGTGATGCTCTTTTCTCGCGCCTCGGCATTTGAGACCTATAACGCTTTGGAGAGTGCCTCACGCGTTTTAAAGACATGTGCTTGAGGCAAGGATCAGAAGCGTTGGCAGTAAGGCTTCACACTACCTGAAGCGATGTGATACCCTAAAGTGGGTCGGAGGCGGTGCTCCGTTGAATTATGGTCTTTGAACTGTTTATTTCGTGTCTTGTGGTTTTTTAGTTGTACATATAGCTTGTTTTGTTGTACATAGAGCTTGTTTGGTTGTATACAGATGTAAGAAAATCAAGAATTAAGTTATAATTATCTTTATTAGTTAAACTTTGTAATCAGAATTGTATTTGATTGTAATTGTATAATTAGGGATTTAGGGTTACATAAGGTGGGTGTTTATATAGAACACCATATTACAGATCTAGTCCCTAATCCTATACTATAATACTTTGTCTAATATTATTTATCATCTTTTTTGTTTGTGTTTTAAGGATTAATAAAGTAGAAAATGTTTTCAAAATTAATATATAAGAATTTCTGAATACCAAATGTCTCATGTACATGAAGCTCTTGCCTCACGCTTTTATAAAACCAAGATTGAACCCTTTATTGTGTTTTGCTGAGTGACTCGCAGTCTCGCATAACATCTACAACATGCACTTAACTTTTGTATAAATATTGGTTTAAATGTATTCCCGACGATATTATTAACGTAATTCGTTATATAAATGGCTGACTTCTTGGAAAAATCTTCGTTACACAGCCTTACAAACCTGGCTACACTGCTCCCCCACCTCAACCTGATGACACCATCATTAACATCAGGCATGTTTTCCTATTAATATCATTGCAAATAATTTGATGGTATCAGTTTGAACTGACGTAAAAAAATTGTTTTTTGTTGCAGTGGTAACTGGACACTTTCTGGTACTCCTTTAGATCTGAATGATCCTCGAGTCTTGGCTTTGGCAGCTGCTGAACAACGTTTTATCGAGTCGGACTATGATGAATATGAAGACAACGGTGCCAGTGGTGCTTCCCTTTGCCGTTCAGTTGCCATCATAGTAAGCCCGCATTATCCCTCTAACAAATATAGAAAATGAGAATTGAGTTTTAGTAGTAGGATGAAATTCTTTTCCCAAAACCCGTACCTGTACCGATTTTAGGTATTCGGTACATGTATCAGTACCCTGTTTTATTGATTTCGGTATCTGGTACTTATGTATCAGTACGGGAACGGGTAAAAATGGTACTGGTACCAAACTTTATATATAGAACTTTAAGAGGTTTTTTTTTCTTTTTTTTTCTTTTCATATTATGGTATTTATGATACTCGTATCGATTTTACCTATTTGGTACCCGTATCACAGTTGTACTCGTACCCATTTTACCTATTTGGTACAGGTACTGATTTTACCTATTTGGTACCCGTACGAGTGCTAAAAAAAGTGGTACCAAACTCAAAAGCGGGTGCGGTACATCGGTACCAAAATACCCGTACCTGTACCGTACCAATATATTCGGTATGGTAATCGGTACCCAATTTTTTTTATTTATTTTTTTTAATTCAGTATCGGTATTTATGGTTCCGGTACAAGGATGTGTACTGTACCAATCACATCCCTAGTTTTTAGTTTGGAAAATGGCAGAAAACCCCCTGGATTCGAATAATTATTATTCTCAACTGTTTTGCTAATTTTTGGTCAGTTGATGGCTCTTCTGTTATTGAGGCATGCTCTGACTATTGGAGATGGTGATAGTGACGATGATGATCCTTCTGTATTTTTTGCTGTACGTGAAATTAATTGCATGCATATTTATATTCCTGATAAAAACATATTTGAGGAAGATTATTATTGCAAATTTTTATTAAGTTGTATATTATTGACAGATTTTCCTGCTTCGGGCAGCTGGTTTTCTCCTTCCTTGCTACATAATGATTTGGGCAATCAGTATATTGCAACGTCGAAGGCAAGCACAGGTAAAACACGATGATCTTTTGACTCTTTGTTAATTAATACAATCCTTGTTTTCTAGTATTCTTAGAGGTTGATTTGTATGTTAAAAGGGTCATTTTGGGTTGCATTTTATTGATAACGAGTGGAAGAGTTAAATTAGAAAACAATTTAGGAAACAAGTCAAAGGGGTCTTAAGTTGTCGAAAGTGTGTTCAAAATTTGACTTAATGGTTACATCATTGTCATAAGAATATAGTTTTTGTCTTCATTTTAAATAGTGTTTGTGTGTGTGTATATATATTAAAAACATGATTCACGGTGTTGGTGGCTCATTCCAACTTGACATGTTTTCTAAGTTCAAACTCAATAGTAACCCCTTTGACGTGAGCCCGTTACCTGACCTACACCCATTTTACCACCTCTAATATTACATATCAAGCACATTAGTTAACATATAGGAGTGTAAACGATGCGCAACGGCTCGAAAGCTACTCAGGATCGGATCGGTAAAAAGCTCGAACTAGCTGAGCCTTGAGGAGCCCGAGCCCGGGCTCAAGCCGGAAATATGACTCGTGGAGCTCGAGCTTTATATACAAAGATCTTATAGGCTCGCGAGCATAAACAATCCCAAACATAATTTTAAATTATTTATATATATAATATAGCTATCATAACATTGGCGAGCGGAGTTCGAAAGCTATTGCTCGTTTAAGCTATATCAAAGCGAGCTCGAGCCGAGCTTTTAGTTCGTTTGAGATTGTCTTTAAATTACCTTGAGCCAAGTCAAGCCGAGCTAAGCTCGATCTTTGGGTTTTACTCGCCAGCCGAGCCCGATCTCAAAAGAGTAAGCTCGAACCGAGCTGAGCTCGAGCTTCAAAAAAAACATGACGGGCCGAGCTCGAGTAGTGGAAGGCTCGGTGCATTTACACCCCCATTAATATATATCAAGCACATTAGTCACCTCTATCTCGGAAGAATAGGGAGATTGCTCCAAATGAGACCCCCGGCTCGACACCTTAGTTGATATCATCTAAATAATATAGTTTCTTTTTGTAATAAAAATAATATCTTAATTATCTATAATGTTTTTCTTTAAAAGAAGGCATTTTAAACGTGTTGGTGTGTCAGCCCGTTATGAATTGACCCGCTTTTGACCCGAACTGTAATGGCTGACGCAAACCCACATCGGCAGTGGACTGGATAGATGTTGGGTCATAAGGAATGTTTGACCTTAAATGCCACCATCCTTGGTTTTAAAAAGCGCGGTGCGCTCCAATGCGTTTTGGTCCTAAAAACCGATGCGTGATGTGCAATGCACGCATCTTAAACGTAAAAAGTCCGTCCACCCATTGCATGTTGCCACTTATAACTTTGTTCTAAAACTACCCCCTGAACTTTATGTACCAGTGCCTACTGCCTGATTCAATCTTCTTCAGGATTTAGTAAATAGCCTGTTTTCGTTATACCGTTTTTATGAATAATCAGGAGGTTGAAACATTGGCGGCGGCAGACGTTGCATTCATGATCCAGGCAGGCCAACATAGAGGCTTGCAGGTCACAATTGCACCAGGAACCGTCGTGGCACCATCACCTGCAGTCACACCACCAGTAATCGCAGTCCGTGGCCCACTTCATTAATATGTACACAAAGCATAACTTTTATAGTTCTGTTCTTGAAATTATATTTATCAACATGAAATTTGCGTTGTGTGTTCAGGGTGCCATTGTGTCTTAAAGGCTTTCTACCATTGAGTTCTTTTCTTGTATTAAGTTTGAATATACTTATATATATAATTTAATGTTGTACCAGTTAAATAAAATTCACACAATAAGAGATAAATGGGAATAGGGTTGCAAATGAGTAACGATTGTTCGTGTTCGTTTGTTAAGGAAATAATGTATACGGTTCATGAAAACTTACCGAACCAAATTTTCTATTCATGTTCGTTCATTAAGGAAATAAATGTGTTCATAAATGTTTTACAAACACAAATAAAATCGGCGGAATGAAAATTTACTGAACGGGATTTTCTGTTCATGTTCGTTCACCAAGGAAATAAATGTGTTCATGAATGGTTTATAAACACAAAGGAACACAAATAAAATTTGTGGAGGCTAGAGGTGGATAGTCGAGGGAGCAGTGCTGGAACATAAAGCCCTAATCGTGGAACGGAGGTTGATAGTATTAGTCGATGTAAAATCATAAGAAGGAAGTAATGATGCATAAACAAGGTGAGAATGAGGTTTCTTATTCCATTTGTTAGGGTAATATAATAAATAAAAATTAAATAATATCAAGGGTTCAGATAAAATAAATAAATGCAAATAAATCTTTGATAAAATAACATAAATGCATAAACGTTTACAAATACATTACTGAACGTTTGCGAACACAATTGGACGAACTAGACTTCTGTTCGTATTCGTTCATTTAACTAGCTGACGGAAATTTCTTGTTCATGTTTGTTTATCTATTAAATGGACGAACGTAAACGAACTTCCTGCAGAACGACCCATGAACGGTTCGCCAGATGAGAACCAAAAAAGGGAATAGTGTAAAAACAGTAAAATAGATGGTTATACGGAAGCAAAGAAAAGCATAAAGCAAAATCAAGTACAAGAAATCAAGACTGGCTTATATATTGCATGGATATAAGAGCTTGGAATTCTAAAGTTGAGTTCAAGAGAGCATAAAGCAAGCACTTTGGTAAGTTCAAAGTTTTATTACTATTATTTTAATATAGATATTTCTATTCCCTCAGCTTTTCCTTTATCTGGCTTTCTTGCACCTGTTGTAATCTCAGCTTGCTTTAAGGATTTAAATTTTGATTCTATGAAGCTATTTAGGATTTGCGTTTTGAAACTAATTATCCGAGTTGTGACAAAACTGAATATGTTAAGCAAATATATTATACTAACTCGTTACAATAACAAAAACGACATTCAAACATTATATTTCGCAACCTCATCTATCATAAATGATTATAATGTTGCAAATAGTACATATCATATAATGTTGAAGAAAGACATCCATCATCATCATCATCATCTTCAGTAAATCCCCCCAATAGCAAAGCAAAGGTAGGGTCTGAGAAGGGTAAGATGTAGACAGCCTTACCTCTACCCCACAGAAATAGAGAGGCTGCTTCCAGTGAGACCCCCGGCTCGATACATTCCAAATAAGGAACAAATTCTATAAACATTCCAAGAGTGCTGTTCCAACTTTCTTTTCATTCAAACCTGTCACTGTCTTCTAAAGAACAACTCTCTCTCTCTCTCTCTATGTGGCTTCTATGGCACATCAAACCTTATGATTGAAATGAATCTACTTGTTGGCTTTTTCAACCTTTATTTTCATCCAAATCTCATAAAAGACCATAACCTGCCTTACATGTATAAGTCACAATCCATAAAACAAACATACCATCATCCACCAATATCACTCTCCAACCATGGGGATTGCTAATTACAAAGTGATGATGATGATGATGGTCTTTGTTTGTATCATGTTACTATCTACACATTCCAATACGGTTTCCGCACGTAGTAGAAGCATTGATCTTGCTTTAAGATGGGGAGAAGAAAGATTGTTTTCAAGAAATTCGCGCGTTCTAAAAGTTGAGCAATTTGTGAATATTGCACCAACACCCGCAATGATGTTTGATCCAAGTCAATCAAACAAAAGGCGAATTCGAAGAGGATCGGACCCTATTCATAATACAAGATGAAAGATTCTCAATTTGGAAAAAAGAAAAGGAGAATCATAGTTCACCACAAGTTCTTTTATAGGTGTGTTCAACTTCTATAGTTTTGTTTGATCAGAAATTTAATCTCTCTTGTTCATTCTAAAACCTTAGCTAAATGAATAGTGTAGATTGTAATTTTCTTGTATTTTGCTCTCAAGATTAACTGACAATTTTCTGCATTTTTACACCTCTCTCTATTATTTATAAGAAACAATGATAAACCCAAATTATTTATTGTCGACAACTTAAAATAAATGCAATTAACTCCTTACAATTAACAAAATAAATACATTATCAAAAAATTGACACTGTGGACCCCAAGTAACTAAAAAGAAAAGTAACACGAAAGCAGCCATGAATAGTTATCATAATCCTGTAAACAATATATGCATTTGTAAATTAATTAGGTTTTATTAAATATTATTTAGTCTATGGATAAGAGTGTAATATAGTTATCATAATCCTGTAAACAATATATGCATTTGTAAATTAATTAGGTTTTATTAAATATTATTTAGTCTATGGATAAGAGTATAATCAATGAAGCAGATTTGTAATGAGGCTTTATTCATTACATTTTCATTTGTAAGTATGTAATTTTAATTCTTTTTAAGGTATAAAGATTATACTCCAACAACTCCACGAGGAACATAGATGTAAAGTTGAAATTCCAAAAACATATTTTTGTTAGAATTTGGAACTATCACTTCTATATGCAATAATAACAGTATTATTTTTTTAATAATTATTTTAATTGGATATATTTTTTAAAGAATCCGAAAAGCCTTTTAGTTTTGGGACCTAAAGCTCTTGTTTTAGCGTGCTATATAGAAGAGCCGACCCTCATAGTTTCTCTCTCTTTAATTCGGTTGATTCATAAGTCGGGCACATTCAGTGAAGAAAAACATAGAAGTCCTCGATCATAACGCTTTCACCGTCCTCCATGGACGTTTAGTGTGGACGGATCGTGGAAGGTTCGTGGGCTCTCCATTGGAGATGCTTAATAGGTACTTGGCTTTCATCTTCAACGTTAAGCATCCAACCGTTCACCATAATGTGGGTCATATTGCCCTTATGTTAGGGATTAAGTATCGGCTTCTTTGGGCTTGTTTGCCCTTGGAATGTGGAAAACATGGCAATTTCAAAATTGACATAATTAAACTTTAAACTAGATAAGATAAAAAGACTGTAATCTCACACTGACTTTGTTGCCTGTGACTTTAGTTAATCAAGTTGCCTTTAGTCTTTCATAATACAACAGAGGGTTAATCGAACTGGTTTCACCAACCTGACCCGAAACTAGTTCCATACAAACTGCTCCAGTTTCTATTCCAAACCAGTGGTTTGGCACCGGTTCCCGTTCTCCATGCCAAAAACCGAAACGGACTGTTCTAAAAAAACCTAGTAAAAAATTGATATGGTCCAAAATGGCCTTACATGCATGCATGGAGCACAACAACATGGAACGAAATGCAAGCAAATTGATATGGTCCAAATTTGCATGCATTCCGTTCTATGTTGTTGTTGTGCCCCACGCATGTATGTGTAGCCATTTTGGACCATATCGGAATAACTGGTCCATTTCTTTAATGCAAATGTTATTTTATTGAGCTTTTTTTAAAAAAATTATAAAAAAACTTGTTATATTTATCCTAAAATGGTTTGAAAATTATAAAAACAATAAAATTGGTATTTTATGTTTTTTTAACCTTTTTGTTGTCAAAACGGTTAAAAAAGCGCGTGCAAGAACCAATTTACAAATTGAAACCTAAATTGAACTGAACCGAAACCAGTGTTTCAAACCGACCAAACCGAGGCAAAACCTACGTTCTTGGATCCCTTTAGCATTTTTAATTATGTCAAAACTATCATCTTTTCATTTTTTTTTTATCATCAATAATTCCCCAAACAAAATCGAATTTCAAGTTTGCTTTCTTTTTTGAGTTAAATGCCTGGTTGGTCCCTGTGGTTTGCGAAAATTGCAGACTTGGTCCCAGTGGTTCACTAATTACACATTTGGTCCCGGTGGTTGTAATTTTTGCACTCGTATGGTCCCTATCACTAACGTATGTTAAATTTTCCAGTTAAGTCTATGTTAAATGACCAAAATACCCTTGCTTATTAACAAAACCCACCAAAGTTTTCACTTTTCAGTCTCTTCTCAAACAAGCATCACTGTCTTCTCAAACAAGCAGTCAAGCATCACAACCACTTAACACCCACCACCACCATCTCACCTCCACTGCCGATCACCCACCACCACCGTCTCACCTCCGCCACTTCTCACCTCCACCCCGAACACCAAAACATCCACCAACACTGAAACCCACCACCACCAACGAACACCTCCACCACCGGGAAGGCCACCACTACCGCCGATAACCACCACACTAGCCTCTGTCTCCCTGCTGCTTCACACCGCCACAAGCATCGCCCTCCACCGGAGGACGCCACCGGAAAAACGGATTTGTCGGCTCCGACGATTCACGATTCACCACCATCAAGATTCACGATTCACCTCGTCGCCCTTGCTGCTTCACACCGTCCGATCAATTGTCAGATCTGAATATTCATCGTCGGAGACCTTTTGAAATATTTGCAGGCATGAAGCAGAGGTTGCAGCTGGCTTTTGACATTCTTTTAGGCATTTAACATTCTGATGATTTTAAAATTTGTAAGAGTTTATGGAATTTATAAAGGTTTTTTGTTTGTGGATTTTTGATTTGGTGGGTTTTGGTCTGAAATTGAGAAGGTGGGTGGAGGTTAATAGGTGATGGTGAGTGGAGTTTGGTGGGTGGAGTTTGTTTTTTAATAAGGGTATTTTCGTCATTTAACATAGACTTAACTGGAAAACTTAACACATGTTAGTAATAGGGACCACACGAGTGCAAAAATTACAACCACTGGGACCAAGTGTGTAATTAGTGAACCACTGGGACCAAGTCTGCAATTTTCGCAAACCACAGAGACCAACCATGCATTTAACTCTTCTTTTTTTTTTTTTATAATAACTTAGCCTACTTTTATTTATATGATATTCTATGTTAAATCAAAATAATGCCCCCACCATGGGGCATTATTCGACACGTGTCATTCTAGTCAGCATGGGACATTATAGCATAAAGTGGTGTAGTGAGGCATTATTCCAATAATGCCCAAATAATACCCCTTTCAATCATTAAAAAAAATAAAATAAAATAAAAATAAAAAAAATAAAAAAAAACATACTAGTTTCTCATTGACTGGGACAAAGAGAAAGCTGCTACTCCCTTTGCAAAAGTGTGGGACATTAATTAACTCGTCAGACATTGGCACTCTCATTGGCCACATGCACTCCAAGTCAACATTCCGCCAACATCCATTTTATTTGAAAATAACGCCGGCTAACGCCGGGTGTAGTGGGGGGAGGGGCGTTTTTTTTTCAATTTTTTAAAATAAAAAACGCCCCACTACGGGTGCTCTAACTAGAGTGTTTTATGATTAAAAAATCGGATATACTAACTTAATCTATCTTGTTAAATACTAACATTGGTTAAAATGATTAAAAAATATCTTACACTTGCTATTTGGTCTTAAAGTGCATGCCAATCCAGTTGATCCCAATGAATGTGCTTCATATTCTCAGATTTTGATTCAGAGTGTGGTTCATGTAGTTGCTTTTGGTACAAGTAATCTTCAATGTGCATCTTCTAGAATTCTAGAATCCAAAATGAAGTTCATAACATCACAATGGGCCAAAGTCTTAAAACTAGTTTTTCTTTATTTGATGGGCCAGAGTCTTAAAAAGCTTGTTTAAGGGACTGACCTATCCTATATACAAATTCTTGGATGGTCATGGCCTATCAAACTCTTTTGGTCATTTTCAGTCATCTCTTTATAAATATATTTCATTTTTTTTTAATTATCGTCTTTTAAATGTTAACTAGATTGTTGTGTTAATAAAAAAGAAGAGGAGAATCATAGTTCACAAGTTGTTTTATAGGTGTGTTCAGCTTCTACAGTTTTGTTTGATAAAAAATTCTTAATCTCTCTCTCTCTCTATATATACACACACCTTTATAAACTTGCAAAATATCATATATATCCCTATAAACTTGCAAAATATCATATATACTCTTTACAAAGATGTTGAAATATCATATATACCCAATTAGTTATAACAATTTAATAAATAACAATTTTACCCTTATTTTCTAAAACTTTGAGATCTCATATATGACCTTTAACTTCAGATATTATATTTACTCATTTCTTGCTTAATTTATTTAGCTTAAATATTATATATGAAGAATATTATCGTTTATGAAAAAAAAAATGGGTAAAAATAAATTTAAACTTAAAATGTGTTATATAAAGATATGAAGTTACAAGATGAGCATATATGAAAACTTGAATTCAAAGAAATAAAGGTAAAATTATTATTATTAGATTGTTTTAATAAATTTGGTATATTTGATATTTTAACTATTTTGTATGGGCACATATGATATTTTTAATTTTTACTGTGTTGGCTATAAGATAGATGTCTAATTTTCTAGGAGGTCAAGGAAGTCCAAGTCAGGATTTTCCGCTAAAAAAGAAAAAAGAAGTGTGGACGGACCCTGGGAGATCCGTAGGCTGTCTATGCTTAATGAGTGCTTG
This sequence comes from Helianthus tuberosus, assembly GCA_030545235.1. NCBI lineage: Eukaryota > Viridiplantae > Streptophyta > Magnoliopsida > Asterales > Asteraceae > Helianthus > Helianthus tuberosus. The sequence continues at coordinate 50,928 of JARYGA010041582.1, forward strand.
GGTGTTATCTTCAACGTTATGCATCCAGCCGTTCACCATAATGTGAGTCGTATTGCCCTTATGTTAGGTAATAAGTATCAGCTTCTTTGGGGTGGTTTGCAATGGGAATGGGTGATATTCGCAAATTCAGGATTGACATAATTATTAAACTATAAATAAATTAACTAAAAGATTGCTACTGCGTTTGTTGCCTGTGACTTTATTTAATCCAGTTGCCTTAAATCGTTCAAATATCATATCATAATTACTAGTTTTTTCTTATTCGATGGGCCAAAGTCATAAAGACTTGTTTAATGGACTGACCTGCCCAAAAAAAATCTTGGATGGCCATGGGGCATGGCCTATTGCCTATTAAACTCCTTAGTCATTGTTAATTATGTAAAAACTTTCATCTTCTTGTTTGTTTTCAACTATCATCTTTCATCTTTTTTTTTTTTTCAACTATCATTTTTCGTTAACTTTTTTATTTTATATAATTCCACAAACAAAGTCGACTTTTGAACTTTTTTTATAATAACCTAGTCTACTTTTGTATAATATTTTATGTTAACTAGAGTTTTTTATGATTAAAAAACTGCATATACTAACTTAAATTATTTTGGTAAATACTAATATTGGTTAAAATGATTAAAAATAACTTTCACTTGCAATTTGGTCTTAAAAAACAATTATTTAAAATGATACCTAATTCCTTAAAAGTTTTGTATACATGACGAAATACTTGGACAAATATGTCTTCATAATTTCAATTCTAAAAAGTTTAGAGGAAACTAAATTTTGGTAATAGCTTGTTTAATCTTCCAAAATTAAAATTATGTTGTATTTAACTTAGACATCTAATATGCGTTTAGAAATGGATTGTGTTTGCAACATGTCATTCTTCTTGTTGCTTCTTCTAGACTTGGATGTCATTCTTGTTCTCACTTCTTCTAGACTTGGATCTTTCTGTGCCACTACACTCTCACTCTATCAAACCTCATGCTCGTGCTTTCTCTATTCAACAAGAACTTGAATACTCACTAGCGGAACTAGAACATTAACTCAGGGGTATCAAAAAAAAATCAAGTGCAATCGTACAATTTAAAAAAAAACGCCAATAAATAAATAATGTAAAACAAATACCTAATAGATTTGTTCTCTTCTTTTTTTTCATAGCTTGAAATCGTTCCATCACATCGTCATCTTTTACTTCACGTAAAAATCATTTTCGACCGCACAAACTATAGCATTGTTCAAAAATTTCGGGCCCATTCGATTGCGTAAATCCGTCATGACAAGCTTCAATTTCGAAAAACATCTTTCAACGGTTGCGATTGCAACCGGTAAAAGTAAAGCTAGCTTCACTACCCGATAAATTGAAGAACAAGAACTATGCGTTCCCGTTTCAACCATAACACGCGCACGATCACTTATTCCATTCAAGTTTGCAAAATTTATCATCATCGCTTATAGTGTGACGAAATGGGCAATTGGGATTTGGGCTTATTATTTTCAATTGATTGGTATCCTCGTAGTTGTGTCGTGTCATGCATTAAAACTTCAGGGCAATTGGGCAATTATTTACAATGTTTTTTTTATTTTGGGCTAACATATTGGGCAATTGGGCTTATTATTTACAATCTTCAATTGATTTGAGCTAACATATTGGGCAATTAAGATTTGGGCTTACAAACTTTTTTTAGTGGTGTCCTCGTAGTTGTTCAGGGGTATCATTGGTATAAAAACCGATTTTTTTTACACTACAGATAAAAAGTTAAGCCGTAGCCCGTGCTACGGCTTGGTATACGTAAAGTCCGCCCCTGACTAGCATTCTTCCTTCGTCTCCATGTGTTAGATCATGAACTCCTTTGAACATAAGCTTAGTTTGTCCATATGAACTACCAACTTTGTAAGAGTCTACTAATCTCGAAAAATGAAGATAATAATAAGAGTTCTTGTGTCTCATCATCAAATGTAGTCTCTATAGAAACTAACATAGATTATATTGAACAGAATTCGAAATTGCCACACTATTTTTCATCTTTGTACCGGTTAAAAATCTTATCAAGAAAACTTTATTATGAAGTGTATGACTTCTCATACATTTGAAGTGTAGATCCCAATCATTACGCTTCATATTCTCAGATTTTGAATCAAAGTGTGATTCATGTAATTGCTTCTGGTACAAGTAAGACCATAGGATATGGTTTGGATAGTCCCTAAAGGGACCACCCGCCACGAAGGCGGCACCTCACCAAGAGTGGAGGACCATCCAAAGGGGACTACCCAAGGGTGTGGGGACTACCCAAGGGTGTGGGGACTACCCAATAATAAAAAACTAATATATAAATAAAGGAGAGAGAGAGAGAGAAGAACTAAAGGGGGCCCACCATCAGCCAATCAATGGGCTCGTCTCCAACGTCCTGGAGAAGACGCCAAGGACGTGACGCCATGCAGATTGCAGGGGGTGGGGTGGGACGCCTGCGACGAGCCGGGACGGGGGGAACCGACCCCCATACCGCATGGCCTAATATTCAATGTGCATCTTCTAGGATTCTAGAATCCAAAATGAAGTTCATATATGAGTAGTTTTTCTTGATTTGACGGGCCAAAGTGTTAAAAGTTTGTGTAATGGACTGACCTACCCCATAAAAAGTTCTTGTATGGCCATGGCCTATAACACATCCTATTCATCATTTTTTACTCTATAATTATACTAAAAAAATAATTATATTTTCTCACTTTCAATTAAATAATATATTTTATAGCTTTATCATTACATTTTCTCACACTTTCACTCACAATCACTTTCAAAATATATTAACAAATTATAGAGGGTGAACAATGTCCTTCAATTATAAAGACGAACAGTAACATTTTCTCTCTCTTCCACTTACAATCACTTTTTATCCTTTTTATAATATAAAAACCACTTCTCACATATTTTGGTGGGTAGGATGTGAATGCAAGTACGTACAATTATCATCTTTTTTTTTTTTCAATCATATAATCCAAAACAACCGAATTTTAAACCTTTTTATAATAACTTAGTCTATTTTTATGTAAGAGTTAATTACGTTTTCGTCCCTGTGATTAAATAATCACTACAATCCATTAGTTTAAAAAATTGCTAAAACAGTACCTGTACTTTTGTTTTTGTAACAATAATCCACCCTCACTAACGTCATCCAGTTATTCTGTTAGTTTATTTAAAATGACCATAATGCCCATGTTATTAAAATAAAAATAAATAAAGAGTTAGTTACGTTTTACACCCATATTGTTTGTTGAAAATAAACACTACAGTCCGTTAGTTTAAAAATTGTCAAAACAGTACCAGTATCTTTCACTTTACTTTACTTTTCACTCTCCCCGTTCTTCAGTTTCACCACCCCCCCCCCCCCCCGCGGTCGTATCACCGTCAACCGGATTTCCTCCGTCACCTCCACCGGCGTCAAATCTTTCTCCATCAACCAGTTACATCAAAATCGAAATCGTCAACCATCTAACTATCCCGCATCACAATCGAAATCGTTGGCTCCCTATTTTTCCCCATCACAATCAACATTAATGAAAAAACTTGAGGCCTACCTGAAAAACTTAAGGGGAGGAGATGAAGCTGGGCGGTGCCCTGTGTAGTGGTCGGAATGGGCAGAATTCATCGGTAGAAAAGGAGTTAATGATTTGTTTGAAGAGAATGGCCATGGGGTGTGGGGGTAGGGGTGTGTGGTCAGTGGCGGAGCTAGCCTAAACGTTCAGGGGCATCCCAATTTATTTTTTTGGGGATCAGGCGTATCCTTTGTATAAAACCGGAGTTTTTTTGTTTTTTTACACTACTAAAATGGTACGGAGACGGGGTTGAGGGGTAGCACGTGCTACCCCTTCTAATACACTAGCTCTGCCCCCGTGGGTGGTAGTTTGATGACGGTGGTAGGCAGAATGGGTGGTGGAGATGGTCATTGTTCAAGTATGTGTGTGTGTGGTGGTGGGAGATGTTGAAGATGGATGAAGTGGAGAAAGTGTGGAGCCGGAGCAGGTGATGTTTCGACTGGACCTAAAGAAAGAGAGAAAGTGAAGACTAGAGTGGAGGATAATAGATAGGTGAAGCTGCTAACCGCCATTGTTGGTGACTTGAAAGGGAAGTTGTGAAGTTTTGGCAATTTTTAAGTTAATGGATTATAATAGTTATTTCAACAAACCACAAGGATGGAAAGTGTAAATAACACTTTATTTGTTTATTATTGTAGTTTTAATAAAAGGGGCATTATGTTTATTCCAAATAAACTAACAAAATAATTGGATGACATTAGTGATGGTGGACTGTAATTGTTACAAAAATGAAAGTACGAGGTCTGTTTAACAATTTTTAAACTAATTGACTATAATGGTTATTTTCAACAAACTAAAAGGATAAAAAACGTAATTAACTCTTCATATCATATTCTATGTTAACTAGATTGTTGTTCTAATAAAAAACCGGACATGCTAACTTAATATATCTTTATATACAATACGAATGTGGGTTATAAATTATAATGATTTACAATGATAAATTGACCCTTTTGGGTGTTAATACTCACACACCCCTCCCCTCTATCTCTCTCTATATAAATAGAGAGAGAGAGAGAGAGAGAGTGTGTGTGTGTGTCCTGAGATGTTGGTTTATTGGTTAAAAGGTCTGCCCTCCCTAGTGGAGATGTAGATTTGATTCTCATTTGGGCCATTTTCGAGGGACATTTGGGTGAAGGGACGAACGAGGCTTTAATCCCATATTCGAACCTGACGAGGGTGAGAGTTTATGGATTCGATCCGGTTTCTGCGCATCAGGGGTGCACGGTCGAGGAGTCGACCTTGGACATACACCCGAGCAGAATGAGTTTACAATGAGATTCTTTACCGTTCAAAAGATATATAGAGAGAGACAGAGTGAGTGAAAAATGTGTGAAAATAAGACATAGAGATGTAGGAATAAGATGACCCTTTTTAATAATTCGTGTTATTTTATATTTAAATTGATACAAACTTCCTTCCAACATGCTGTATGTGAAGAATAGTCAAGAGAAATATGTCTTCATAATTTTTATTCCAAAAAGTTTAGAGCAAATTGAAATTTGGTGCTACTTTATTTTACCTTTTTTTATAAACAATTATGTTGAAACTAAATTAGCCATTTAAAACGAATTATGTTTGCAACTCGTCATCCTTGTTCTTACTTTTCAACCAAAAAGAAACTGTGAATTCACTATAGTTCTTCTCAGGATATGTTCTCCGAGTATTGATTCATGAATGCGTTTGGACGTAAGTTTAGTTTTCCATATTTCTTTCTATTGACTAACCTAAAAGTGTTTATGGTATAATGTTTGTCATCTTTTCAATACAATGCATAGGATACAATATATAGAGGACTCTAGTCTAACTAACCTCCTATGATTATGGACATCATAATCCTTTCCTAATACTATCGGGTATGGGGCGTGGGTTGGGTACAAACGCCCAAGTCACCATCCTGGGTGGGCTTGGGTTTCGGCGTGGCCCCTTGGGCGGGGGTTTCAGCCCGGGCGTTGGACGGGGCTACCCACATGACATGACGGAACCTCATTGGCCAAGAGCACTAACCCTTTGAAATTGGTTTTTTTCCACGCCACCCCAGCCACACCCCACCATACCCCTTTGAAATTGGCTTTTGGTCTTGGGTGCCCCATACTCCACGTGTCGCACCATGCCCCCTACCCACGCCCCACCATACCCCACGGTCTAAGATACATAATATATTCCGCTAATACTGCCCAATTTAAACGAAGTTTTGACACACTCTTAAACTGAAACGAAAATTAGGAAATAACTTCCTTGAAAGGCTTTTGGTGAAGATGTCCGCGTAGTGGTAGGAGGTTAGCACTTAAAGAACACGGATGTACCTAGGCGAACCTTTTCTCAAAAAAAGTGGATATCAAGTTCAACATGTTTGGTCCTTTGATGTTGAACAAGATTTCTAGATAAATAAACATCTGAGACGTTGTCAGTTGTCACAGTAGACAATAATGGCACAACAAACTGGAACATGCAATTAAAGAAATAAGTTACGTAGCCAACTTGTTTCAGCAACAGCGTTAGCAACTCCACGATATTTCAGCTTTGGTACTGGAACGTGAGACTATGGGTTGTCTTTTAGATGACCAAGAAATAAGATTATCACCCAAGTAAACATAATTACCCGAAGTGGGCCGTCTATGTAACATCCCGTATAAAATTATCAAATTATAACGCGACACGTGTCCAAACTCTCAGTTTAATTTCGATTTATGGAAGGAGAGGGACAAATTACATCAAAAGGGGAAAAATATAAAAGTCGAAGGACTAAAATGATAAAATGCCAAAAATTCGGCTTCTGGAAGTCCCTTACGGACCGTAACCCACCTCTTATGGTCTGTAAGAGGTGCCCAGCGATAGAAATATGGCAGCTGGCCTGCCATGGCTGCCATGTTGCCACCTAGCTTCGGTTTATGTCGTTCTAACTCTCAATCCTCCATGTGTTGTGACACTAATCAGCTCCTAGTGATCTTTGGTAACACTTGTCATGATTTGAGTTATTCATTTAACTCACACCTTCACAATTCACTGCTAAATCTTTCTTGGAACATTTCTGGAGCTAGAAGTTACCCCTTATTGTTCTCAGAAGTCCCTCTATGTAGTAAGTCATTTCCATTGGTCAATTCCGATTATTTAGTTAGAATTCAACTCAAAGTCAAACAGTTTGACTTTCAGTTCTGACCATTATGGTCAAGTCAAAGTTCAAATCGAACTTTCCTATGTGATTTCCCATGTGATTTCCCATGTGATCATACCCTACGACAATCACGTTTAATAGGCAAAATGATGAGTCAAGCATGTTATATCTAAAAAGTCAAAACTAGTAAATATGCATTTTGCGCTAATTGGACTTTTAACTATCTAAACCAATTATTTTGACATCGTATCAATTTATATATACTAATGAAACATGTTTTGACATGCTCAACTCATCATACCCAGTTTAGACTTCAATTCTACATCGAAAGTCAAGCAGTTTGACTTTTTCTTTGACTTTTAATTCTAACCCGTTTGGTCTACTTTGAAACCCAATCAAGGCATGTTTCGTGACATAATATTATAGGGAATAACCATCTGAGGTTATACCTTATGGTCATACCATTTGAAGGGAAAATCGACAAGTCCACTGTATATACTTTAAAATGCCCCTACGGTATAAAAATTGTTTTAAAACCTACGAGGCACATAATTTAACCTCAAAACTGATTATATAATACTAGTTTAAGTTCCCGTGTGTTACTCGGATTACTCAAAATAAATTATATAATATTTAACGATGTTGACATAAAATCTAAAGTGAAACTAATTCAAGTATCTATAGTTGGGAGCTCTACATAAGCATGGGACGTTAAGTTCGTCCTGGTCATCTTGACCAAATTTGTAACCATACAGACATACCTATTGCAAAAGTTACATAATCAGAATGTTTGGTTCAATAACTCATATCCAATGAGGCTTCGCACTCAAAAGGATATAAACCACATTCTACCCAGTCAACGCTTAATCTAGCGAAACCGAACAATATTCTAAGTAGCGAGTCAAGTAATATAATTTACAAAAAGACTCGTGAACATTCTAACGGATATATATATCATTATAGACTATTGAGCATTCCAGATAATCGTGCCTAGGATATACAACTTGAAATACGACTTTGCTTCAAAGAACTTATTTAACAGAATATTTGCTAAGCAAAGGTAAATATTCTTAGCCTAGTTTTATTTGAAAACTTGGGATACAACATTAGCTGCTTGGAGCAGGTATTATATAAATGGGAAAAAGCTTTCATAAATATAAGAATTCGGTTTAATTCGTATTGCTTGAATAACATTAAACACTGGGGGTAATGGTACCGTGTCCGGATGTCCTGACTCGTCAACTAGGAATGGCCATATAAAATACACGCAGGGTAGTAGGCATACTCACAAAAGACGTTGTATTAAAGGTGGTGTGTACCATCATTACATACCTGCATATATTTCCGGTACCTATCTGTATTGACAAGTATGTAAAACTGGTAACAAGAAAGTTATCCCAATGAAATACTAAATGATTAACCTACGGGTTATCATAATATGTATAAAATGATTTATGAAAATGATTTTTTTTAAACGAGTCGGTTAATTGTATTTACTAGCGAAAGCTTTGGAATTTGTGACTCCACTACTTAAAGGCCTATGATGTCCTTAATTTAAAGAAATGTCTAGCCAATGAGTCTCTAGCAATGTCACATGAGGATGTGCAAATTGATGAAAACCTGCGGTTTGTTGAGAAACCGGTTTCAATCGAGGATCGACAGGTTAAGAAGCTCCAACGGAAGTACATACCTATTGTAAAGGTCTAGTGAGATGCCCATAGAGTCCCCGAGTATACATGGGAGGTCGAGTCCACTATGCGACAAAAGTACTCCCATCTTTTTAAATAAATCTCGAGGTCGAGATTTCTTTTAAGGGGGTGAGGATGTAACACCTCGTAAAATCGTGTCCCGTAATGTTCTGACACGTGTCCCTATTCCTAGTTATGCCTAATGTTGGCTAGGAGGGACTATTTTTGCCAAATGTGGAAACTATGAATGTGGAGGGACGAAAAGTGTCAACATGCTGAAACTATACCTCTGAGTGACCCTTTACGATGTCCGTACTCTCAAATAAGCAACTTGTTGGATGAGAAGGGTCGTTTGTGAAATTATATGAAAGTTTGATAATTGGAGGACTAAAAGGCGTCAACATGTTAATTTATACTTCTGAGTGACCCTTTAACGAACCAGGAGCTTAATAATGTTCAGTCATACTCTCGGGTGTGCCAAACATTGGCCAAGAGGGGCTATTTATGCCGTTTATAATTAGGTATATAAGTATGGAAGGTTGAGGGACTAAACATGCCAAAGCTCAAAGATTGGTTTGCTGACCAGACTCTTTTACAGACCGCAAAGGTCGGGCCTTACGATCCGTAAGCCTTGCACAACAACCATATTCTGCCTTGCAGCCCACACAAGGCTGCCAAACCTCCATTTTCGAAACTATGGGCTTGTTGTCTGCACTAGACACGTTATGGGACATGTGTTATCATCTCCTTAGCCCTCATTACACCTGGAATCATCTCCCAACTCCTCCAAACACTATAAATTGAAGTGTTAGCAACACTTTAAACTTGCTCCTTCTTGAAATCCTTCTATCTCTTCACTTCTGGAGGTTCCTGAGCTATACGAACTTCCTAAGCAAGTGCATTTTCATCTAAGGACCACTAGTAAATGCTCCTTTGAGTTTTATTTTCGTTTATTAAGCTTTTAAAGCCAAAAGTCAAGTATTTTCGATAAATGATTTGACTTTCGGTTTAGACCTTAATGGTCCAGCCATTGTTCGAGACGAACATGGCTACTTGATCGTAATTAGGTAGGTGTTAATCCCTCAAAAGGGCACCTCCTGAAAATCACGTTTGCTTGGTTAATTGACGGGTCAAAGTTTATTGTTTTAAAAAGTCAACGGGACAAATTTAATAAATATTATAATCTGAGTATATATATGTTCTAAGATATGTTTTAACACTTAAACAACTTGGTAATAATTATTAGAACATGTGTAAATATGTACCGAAAGTCGCGAAGTTTGACTTCTGCTTTGACTTTCGATTCTGACCCGATTTAGATTAGTTTGCTACTGATCTAAGGTTGCATTATGATCATAAATTAATGTAGCATAACCCTCTGAGGTTATATTACATGATCATAATAGTATTCTGAATTTTAATGCAAGTTTCGTTATTATGCCAAACTTTGACCGAATTGCCCTTTTTTGTAAATAATAAGGTTTTAATCAATAACAAACTTGCAAATGACTTACATACTGATTTATTAATGTAATTAACATATGTTGATGTTATTAAACTGATCATAAACTGAGTTTTCGTATAAAGTCGTAAATTATGCTTTAAAATGACCAAAGTGCCATTTCGACATATAAGATGGTTTTAAACATAATTTCTCATACCAAACTCATTACCTACTGATATAATATAATAATTAAAATATTTTCGGATATCAAATCAGTTTATAACTTGAGTTTTTACTAAAGATCGCAAATGTCGGTATTTTATGACCGAAATGCACTTTTGGCGCATAGTATGGTTTTAAACCATAACTATCAATCAAAACTTGATACCTACTGATATTATAACTTATTTATAATTTTTTTTTTACAGTATGTACATGATCTTAACTCAGATTTCCAAATAAGTTTTCAAACTATGTTCATAATGACCAAAATGCCCATTCGGTGCATAGTTTGGTCTTAAACTATAATATTAACATATGTTTGATATCCTACTGATATTATATCATAAATAAAGTATTTTTACAGAATGTTTATGATCATAACATCAGTTTATATGCAAGTTCATTTTATACGTCGCTAAATGACTAAAACGCCTTTATAAGGCATAATTTTCTTTTAAAACATTAACGGGCATGTAAGTTGATATCCTACTGATATTACAACTTATTTAAAGTATATTGGCATATAGAACTTTTTCATGACTCATCCGGTTACCCGATATCGCTTATACGCGTACAGTAAGGCTTATGTGACTAGTTTGCATAAGTTTACCAAAACAGGTTTAACCTTATCATTTTTATCTCAAATTCCATAATGTTATTTGTTTACCCATATTATACAGGTCTTCATACTTTTTGGGTTTAAACTACGTTCTATTCCGGTCATCGCTTAATCAAACGTATCGTACCGTTTTCGATATTTAGAGTTAACCGGTCCAAGTCTACGACTTGAATAGCACACGTTAGCATTCTAATTGGTTAATTATACCATCATTCCAGACTAGACCCTTTCAGTAAATTGCTACCGACACTTTGTCAATTGATTAATGGCTGAGTTATTTATAAATATTGCATTATAAGACGAGTGTTAGCTCAAGTAAATACCCTTAACATATTTTCATTATACGGGCTTGGGGTACGATATATTATTACCGCATGGTCGGGTATGGGATCAAAGACCAATGTGTAGGGAATATCTAAATAACACGTTTTAATTCGTATTGCTTTGATTTAAACATTGGGGGTTAATACGACTGTGTCCTGGATATCCTCGGCTCATCTAATTGTAAGTGGCCACAACCTAAGCGTGGGGTGTAGGCATACACCTGACAGATGCTAATGCGATATTAAAAATGTTTTTATAACCCAATACGGGTTTTGCCCAATATGGGTATTTCCAATAAGGGAATAAGTGTTGTGTCGATTAATCATGTATCGGCATAGTTTCCGGGTCCCATATGTATTGTCAAGCTTGTAAAACTGATAACATGAAAAATAGTTTATCCCAAGTTATTTATGAAAATTATATGTACCATTGTGTACATGAAAACAATTTTGAAATATTTTCAAAATGTGTCGATTGATTGTATTTACCAGTGTAAACTGACGTATTTTCAAAAGACTAAGTGACAGGTGCAAATACGTAAATAGGCTGGAAGTTGCTCGGTAATGCTAGAAGAGGAATTTGCAACTCCTTTGCATAAAACCTAGTAGTCAGATGTTCTCCCTTTTGTACCTTTATTGATCCGCCTGTGGATTTTTTTACAAACAAGTCTATATAATTATTTTTGAACATTTCAGACACTTGAGTTTGTAATAATATTTTATACTCCAAAACTTCCGCTGTGCTACTTGTGATTGTTTGAGTATGACGATACCAATCTTAAGTCACGATATTCCCCACCAGTGCCCACTGGGATTATGGTATGAAAATCGGGATGTGACAACTAGTGTTTCGAAAATCATCAAATACTATCATTGCTCATCAGATCTAGTAATTACCAACCATCCTAGTTACACACTATCTCCAACCAATGGATCTACTCATTTTGCACAGTCAACATCATTATCTTGCAAGATCATTCATATGTACACAACATCCTAACAGATCTACGTTTAATAGCAAGAACACACATAAATCAACTCAACATCTCGTTGTACAGAATCGATCAACTAGCAAATCCCATTTCATCTCAGTTCGTTCTTCAAGAGAAATCATACATCAAATCAAGTAGTTTAGCCAAAGAAATATTCTATCTTGATTCTATTATGTACCCTAAATCTTGGACTAACCACTAAACATGTTATCAATCAAGCATGAAGTCAGGTCTTTTGAATATCACATTAGATCATCAACACTTCACCAAACATATAATCAGTCAAATGAGCATACCCTTAACATGTGTAATGTTCACATAGTGGTAGACATACTAACTGTAAGGAGGAGTTTAAGAAGAGATAAAGTTCCAGGAGAATGAAATTAAATTGCTGTTGAAATGATTTGGGAAGATGTCGCCGTCAAGCTCCAAGGAAAAAAAGGGAATATTTTTAGGGTTTCTAAAAGAGGAGGGAATGTTTTGTGAAAGAAGAAAGAACGTTTTAGGAAATTGCTGCCGTCAATGATTGGCAAAGGATTTCCTAGGGTTTCGCATCACATGGGTATATATACAAGTCACAAGATTCCGCACACCCTCCTTAAATGAATGTGCGGTCCATTAAAGCCCAATGAGAAGAGTGTGCGTCCACTTATTGGCCAGCTTTTAGGGTTCTGGGTCCGAATAAAAGGGGCGTGCGGTCGAAGTGGGTGTGAGCCGTTTTATTAAAAGTGTGCAGGTTAGGGGAGTGTGCGACTAAAACCAATTTGTATTTACTAATTAACACCAATCATATGTATTTGGTGATGTAGTGTGTCTACACTAATATTTATTTAATGTGCGGTTTCTTGTTGTTATTTCATATAATCAAATAGCATTCCATTTTACATATAAACTAATAATCATATTCAAGTATTTTTTTTACATAAGGGCCATTTAACCAAAACAAACCACGTTCATTAATATTTACATAGTTACAACGTAAGGTAGAACATGAAGGGAAAGTTCGAGTTGTCACACAGTATCATAGGGAGAATTAGTCACTTGAATTAGGAATGCTTCGATCATTGTATGGTGGTGACGGTGATGGCTTCACGCTGCAGCAACCACCGCGTTTAGGAGGGTGGAAACGCCGATGGGTGTTCAAGAGTCTCGTCGTTCAGATTTGGTTGACGGTGGTGGAGATGGGTGGTTGCTTATGGTGGTTGTGATGGTGTTTACGGTGGTGGAGATTGGTGGCTGGTGAGGGTGGGTAGTTGTGGCAGTGGGTAGTTGAAGAAGAAAGTTCCATAGAGAGAAAGAGGGGTTTAACATTTAGTCTCTTGATATGAGTTATTTACTCAATAGTGTAAGACCCTAATCCGTTTTAGTCTAAGATTCGCAGCGGAAAATACATACTAAAAATTTCTTTATTAGTTATTCTTTCTTTCACTTAAATACATTAAAAACTAACATACTTATATCAAATTAAATGACCACATATGCACCCACGTACAATCCATGTCTTGACTCGATCATCAACCGCTTACTCTTCATGTTGAGAATCTCGTAACCTCGTATAACCTGCAGTCACCACATACAATTACTTCATTAGCAACCGGTGACGTAATACATATACTTTAAAACATGCATCATCAAGCATCAATATTTCCTATCCTTGCTTATGTGAATCCATTCATCCATCCAGTCGAACTCTCTAGTCCGACTCTCCATACTTAACCCTCATTCTTCATTCTTAATATACCTGCACTTCCATTTCATACTTAACAGAAAACAGTTAGCATCATTAAACTTATCTCATAGGTGTAATCTCACGAGTACACATAACCAAATCTCATTCATTTGTGCATTTAACTAAATTACCTTTTCATGCATAATACCTTACTATACATACCCACTTCATTTACAACTTACATCTTACCCACAAGTATAATTATTTACTTTATCTTTGTGCATAATACTAACATGTAAGTTCCCTACCTTACCCATAATTAATAGAAATTACTTTCTTCCAGCTTTCGACTCACTTTCCGTAAACTTACCTTATTACCTCCATTGATTCATACTTTCCCACAAAATTCACAATAACCATCATACTACAATACATTTTACATCTAAAGTGTAAGTTCGGGATTCACTTACCTATGCGCCCGTATTTGCATCCGCTTACTTGAGTCTTCTTGGCCCGTTAGCCTTCCACGCTCCCATCCCTCTTGACATGATTCCTATACTTTCATGTCATTTCGTTTACATCCTTATTAGCATACATGATTATACATATGTACGATCATATCAAGTTCATATCTCACATATGCCTTTCATTAGCCAATTCAAACAAGCATATAGCATACTCAACATCATCATAACATAACCCTCACATATTATGGCCATTTAGACATTTCATCAAACACTTGGTGTGCGTACTACTTTCTAAGCATAATGTACACGTGTTTCATGCCTTTCTTCCTAATTATCCCTTTCATTCATCAACCCAAGTAAACATCATTCAAATTCTATACCATACTTCATCCATATACAAGCACACATCACATACTACACATATTCATGATCAAATTCATACCATTTCATGGATTAAACATAAACCCACTTAGCTAAAAGTGGTAATTCATCCTAACACCTAAATTATTGCAATTCACTAAGAGTTTTCACATAGGATTAGTTCCTAAACAAGCATACATCGTCAATTTGGCCACAACCTCTACGATTCATACATAAATCACTACTTGTGATGTTCATCAAGTTTTCTCAACTTCATTAAACATCAAAATTCAACATACCTTATGATCCCCTAGCTTGGGTGATCGTTAATTCATGTTCCTTCTTGAATTTAGACTTCGTTTGGCCCTTTAATTTGAAGATTCTTAAAGAACTAGGGTTTGAACCCTTGGTTCTTTCTCCTGGACATCGATCCAGAACACACACAAGTGTGTGTGTTTGTGTGTGTGTTTTCTTTTAATACCACAACTTTCAAGTTGTTCACTTTGGTCCCTCATGTTTCGTTTTAATTAAATAAGGCTACAACCCTTCCTTTAATACCAACGATATTAACAATCAACTAGGTTAATTATTCCTAGTTAATGTTCATTTACGGGTTCACTTTTATCCCCTAACGGTATTTTACCCGTTTCTTTACATTAACCGGGTTTAAATTACCAAACCCATTTTTTTTTGGGTGTTACAAATAGTCCCTGGAGAGTAAAATGAGAAGAATACACTTATGTGCAAGGCACATGACCATATTTAATAAAAAAAAATCTAACTGAGTTAGGGATAAATGACATAACGTGCAGGATTTTGAAACGTTAAGAACAAAACTCGTTAAATTTAAAGGCAAATGACACTTTCTGTAATTTGGTACAAAAATAAAGAACAAAACTTGTAATTTACTATTTTTTAATTTGAAGAAGCTATCAAATATAAACCTTTACGGCCTGTAACACTTTTACCCTTCATGTTTAAATCCTATTTTAGCCAGCAGCCAGCTGGATAAATATTTCTCTATCCTAAACTTCAATTTACAAATACACATTCTATATCATACCATAAGCCATAAATGATAGACCATCATAGTCAATAAACTATTCTAGCTACTAACTTCAACATCTTACTAGCACATGGCTTAATAAATATCATTGATTCATAACAAAAGATCTGGGATCTTATTTTTAACAAAAAAAAAACACCTTTTATAAAATGAAAGCATTTTATATTTAATAAAAGTTTTTGACTTTTGTAACAAAATACCAATGTTTTAAAAACCGGTTTATACCGGCCAGTTAAACCGCATGTCGAAAGCTTGGTCAACACGAATCATACCGGTACTGAGGAAACGGCAAAGAAGTTGTACTGCCGGTAAATTGGGTTATACTGGTTTAAACCGATATACCGTTACCAGGTCAAAGGTAAAAATTTGGATTTTTAATCTTTTATGGGCCCAAAAAGTAACGATTTACCTTCTTAGTAAAACCTAACGCCCAAAAATGTACCAATAGTGATTTTTTTATTATTTTTTGTTTTGGAATATTTTTTTATCATGAAACGATGTAGTTTTAGATTATTTTTTTGAGTAAAAATTGTATTTTATGGATTTATAGGTAACTAGTTTATTTTCCGCCCGCGCGTTGCGGCGGGCCCTAATGTCTGCAAAACGCGTGTCGGCAACAGCAAGCAGATATCGAAAATCAAAACATAAATAACAATGACGTGGTAACGATAGTCACTTTGTCCAAAAAAAAAAACGATTTTAAATAAACTAATATATAATAATAATAATAGGACCTCACATGTTCTACATGTTGGAAATTCAGTTGTTTTCAGTTTAGTTATTACGGTGCTAACATGTTAAAATGTGGATGAACTCGGTACCAGTAACAGCACCGAGAGTACCATCCGGAAAATCATCGAAATTAGGTACCTGCACCGAAAATGTTCGGTACGATACGATATGGTATGGTATGGTATTTGAAGTTAAAAATCAGTAAATACAGGTATGGTGCTAGACCGGTGTCGAACCGAAAGTAACGATGATGAAAACGCCAAAAGGTGGGTACCAAATTGGTACCGAAAATGATTGGTATAGTAAATTTGGTACCGATACGATACCGGTTTGATTACAGGATTTGATACGATTTGGTCATCAATAATCTAAATATCCAAGTTAATTTTACATGCTACAATTCATTCATTATAGGAAAAGACAAAAAAAAAAAAATAAGTTGTGTATATAAAACCTCAATCAAACGAAATACACTTTACTTACAGTGTGTTTGAAAAGTAATCTACACGGTGCAATTACTTGCGTTACTACAGGATTTGATGAGCTCGATACCAACTGTTACCAAAAATCCCAAAAAGTGGGTACCGGTACCGATTATACCTGGTACGGTACGGTTCAGTCCCGGTCGGTACTGGTACGGTACCGGTATTTGAGGGTAAAAACCGACGAATACCGGTGCCGAACCGATACCAAAAATGTCAAAAGTCGATACTGATTCAGCACCGAAAATATACCCGATTTGGTAAATTTGATACCAGTACAGGTACCCGATACCATTTGCTCATCCCCTTGATGATGTTACTATTCATTGGATTGTGTATGGCAAATAATCTAAACCGGTGCAGTTACTTGCGTTGCTACAGGATTTGATGTGCTCGGTATCAACCGGTATCGAAAATACTGTTACCGAAAATCCCCAAAAGGGGGTACCGGTACCGAATATACCTGGTACGGTACGGTTCGGTGTCGGTCGGTACCGGTACGGTGCCGGTATTTGAGGGTAAAAACCGATGAATACTGGTGCCGAACCGATACCGAAAATGTCAAAATTCGATACTGATTCGGTACCGGTAGTTGAGGGTAAAAACCGCTGAATACTGGTGCTGAACCGATACCGAAAATGTCAAAAGTCGATACCGATTCGGTACCGGTGCCGGTCGGTACCGGTAGTTGAGGGTAAAAACCGCTGAATACTGGTGCCGAACCGATACCGAAAATATCAAAAGTCGATACCGATTCGGTACCGAAAATATACCCGCTTTGATAAATTTGATACCTTATTTCATTTTTAATTCAATATAAAGTTTAATGTTCAATTGGTACGGTACCGGTAGTTGAGGGTAAAAACCGCTGAATACTGGTGCCGAACCGATACCGAAAATGTCAAAAGTCGATACCGATTCGGTACCGGTGCCGGTCGGTACCGGTAGTTGAGGGTAAAAACCGCTGAATACTGGTGCCGAACCGATACCGAAAATGTCAAAATTCGATACTGATTCGGTACCGGTAGTTGAGGGTAAAAACCGCTGAATACTGGTGCCGAACCGATACCGAAAATGTCAAAAGTCGATACCGATTCGGTACCGGTGCCGGTCGGTACCGGTAGTTGAGGGTAAAAACCGCTGAATACTGGTGCCGAACCGATACCGAAAATATCAAAAGTCGATACCGATTCGGTACCGAAAATATACCCGCTTTGATAAATTTGATACCTTATTTCATTTTTAATTCAATATAAAGTTTAATGTTCAATTGGTACGGTACCGGTAGTTGAGGGTAAAAACCGCTGAATACTGGTGCCGAACCGATACCGAAAATGTCAAAAGTCGATACCGATTCGGTACCGGTGCCGGTCGGTACCGGTAGTTGAGGGTAAAAACCGCTGAATACTGGTGCCGAACCGATACCGAAAATATCAAAAGTCGATACCGATTCGGTACCGAAAATATACCCGCTTTAATAAATTTGATACCTTATTTCATTTTTAATTCAATATAAAGTTTACTGTTCAATTCGTTGGATTTTTAATACAAGGATAATTAGCCAACCTGGTTGAACACTCTAGTACAACCCGGTTTAACTGGTTAAACCATCTGAGCCTAACCGGTATAATTTAAAAACCAATTTTTAAAACATTGCAAAATACAATTTTTTCAATTGGAAACTTTTTATTTTTATAAAAAAGGGTATTTATAATCTACTAGACGCTATTGGGATTAAACTTTATTATGTAAAAATTATAAGTTAAATTACAAGTTGTCCTACAACCATGAATAGTAATTTTAAATTTATAATAATATATAGTTTTTTAATTATTTATTATTTGACTATTGTAATACTTGATTATTATGATTACTATTAACTTTTTTTACATATTTTTATTTTTTTTCCTTTCCTTAAACCATATTTACTCTTTCTTTTATTTTCTATTTCTAATAAATTTTTTTCTTTTATAAATTATATTTCCTTTTTTAGTTAATTTGATATTCGTTTAATAACTTACGTTCGTTAAATTTTTTCCTTTAACATTCCCGTATAAATTTTGTTAAAAACAAACATGTATTTAAAATAGAGTATTTATTTGCTATCATAAAACGGTACGATTATAAACTTAACCGATTCTGATGATTGGGCTTTCCAAACAACATGTTACTTTTTTAAATAACGTTTGTTTTACCTTATCATTTGCTACGTTTCGCCGCAACGCGCGACGTCAACAAATCTAGTTTATATTAAACTAGTCAATAGCCCCCCGTGTTGCGGGGATGTGGTGTAAAATCATTGCAGAGAGGCGGCGTAAAACCATTACTATATGTTAATAACAAAACTGAATGAACAGTGAAATGAGGTTATTTTGGTCAACTTTTTTATAACCTGCCACAGCCTTGGGTAATTCATATAAACACAAGAGAGAGAAGAGAAACTCAGAGCGTAGCTGCGGTCATGGCCTCCGGCCGATTGTAGCCCACCATGGCCTCCGGCTGACCGATCTAACAGCACCACTGAACGACGGCGGCGGCTAGGGTTACCGAAATGTGAGGCGGAAGTTTTCTGCAGAGGGGATTTGGTTCGACACGGCAGCGGCGACGGTGGAGTTTAGGGTTCCGATGACCCTTTTGGTACACCGACGAGAAGCTCCAGGCCTGAGTGTCATTTTCTCAACTAGAAGTTAGGCGACATGCAACCCTCCGACGAAGATCCGACGAAGTTCAGGTAAGCCCTTTTTACCTGCATGTTCTGTTTTTACAAGAATTGACAACCTGAATATGATGAGGATTAGGTTGGGGGTTTGTCACAGTATTGTAGATTAGAGCAAATGGATGATATCGATTCATAGTTTTGTAAAATTTGTGATACAATTTAGGAGTTAAGTATAATTTCTTTGGGTTAACCACTTGGGTCTAGGCTCAGTGGCCACAGACACCCGTTTAAAACCGGCCCGAGGACCCTTGAGGTCGCGGTTTCGAAACCTGTTAACCCCAGGCTCTTCGTTCCCCTCGAGTTGGCAGGGTATTCACCGCCAGGCAGCGTTGTCGGGTCACTAGCTTGGGAAGTGAGATCACTTTCGCGGTCAAGGGTACCGTGCATCTACCCCTATAATTTCTTTGGGAATTGAATTTTAAGGTTAGAATTCTTCAACATTGACCAATAACATTAGGTTGTTCGTAAGAATACTGACATTAAGAACAAACATCAGTTCTTTTGAAACATGTGTACGATGGTAACCTCCACGTCTGCAAGTATCAAGTTTACCTCCGGTGAGTGTAAATAGAATAACCAAAATAATTAATTTATACTTTATTTCATGGTGTATGGTTAATACTTGAATTGTTTTGGGTTCTTTTCGTGTGGATATATGCTCTTTGATTGAATTATAAATTGTGATTTGTTACCAACTTTCTCCTGTTTCTAATCTATGGAGTTGTTTTGTTAATATGTAGTTAACTTCTTGCCAAAGAAAACGGGGACACCAAAGAAAAATGTCAATGTGTTCACTGTGCCAATCAGTGAAGAGTTCACCACCAGGAAAGAAGGAGTTGAATCAATACCTAAAATCATTGTAAGGCAATCAATTTTGTTGAACTTAAGGTCCCTCAGTGATGCGTTCGGTTATTATGTATCTTTACTTTATTACACCTTTAGTTTGATCTAAAAAATACATAAACAATATTGTTCTGTAGCTCTAGGGGGTGAAGAGATTAAAGAAAGTAGCTCCAAATTGGATTTTTCTGTTGAGGGGGTTTTTATGTCTGAAAATCGCAATAGCCTTTAAACTGGTTTATGCAAAAACACGAATGCGAAAAAGAAACCCTAATCTAAGAGTTAGTTAAGTAAGGTATTGTATGCTTTTCAAATTTTATAATCCTATTCATCTGAGTTAGGTTTACTACTTATCTAAGTTAAGTAGTTAACCCAAAAGATTTTCTTTTGACATTTGAACAAGGTTTATTTTGATCATATCATGGTTGTCAAGTTCAGTTATGCACCTCTTTTTAAATATTATTTTAAAGTGAATTTGAGGATCTTATGAGAACGCTTAAAATTTACAGCTATATAATAGCCATTAGGGCTAAATTCAATGGCAAAAAATTACCATCTCTTTGTTTGAAACAAAAAAAAAAAATGGTGGGAACCATCTGATATAATTTTTTTACCAGTACGTTGTAAATATATATGGTGTGTGTATATATATGTTATGTTTATATGTTTATATATGTTTAGACACGCGTATCATGAAGAGCTTCTTTAAGATTGATAGTACCCATGCTGCAGTGAAACATGCATATATAAACTGTATCTACTAAAAGAACATGTGCATAACAGTTACAAAGTAGATATGTGAATTTTTTTATGGATATTAAATATATTCATACTCTAAAGCCTTCGTTTTTAAAATTTTTGTTTCTTTAGGATGAGGACTCTGACTCAAGAGCTTAAAGGCATGATCATCAAAGCTAAAGGTGATGTTGTAGTTCGAACCATTTGTTTAATTTGTGTAGATAAGTTAATTCATGGCTTAAACGAGCGATGGGGATATGTGTTCGGTATAAATTGCTTAGAGGACGATATCACAACCTCAAAGTGAAGCGAGGATGCAATAAAAAGATTATTTCTTGCCATATAAGTGATAGCATTTGACGTACAAATTAGTATCTGTTAATAACAAAGCTGAAATGAATAGTGCCAGAAAGCCTGGCACCAATTCATTGGGCCGTAAATTTACAGCCCACGTGTTTTGTGTATGTTAAACATTGTGCCACTGCTCAAAACAACATCAGTTATAAACCCACCGTTCCTGGTTACAAAGAGAAGACAGATCGCCGAAGGAAACAAGCCCGACACGGCAGCACGCGACCCGGCTGTGGCAGAGCAACGACGACAATACCGATTTCCGTCGAGTGCACGGTTGGGATTCACTAAACAGAAGACAAGGAAGCTTATGGTGGCATCGGTTAGGTCACACAAGCGGCCGTGATGGTCATACAAGAAGAACAGAAGCGCAGACGGTGGTCCTACATCGAGCAAACAATGCCGGTAAGTTTATCACCTCCGATTTGGTTATGAAATCAATAGATCAATGTCATGCAACAACCTTTTCAGTTGAATATGCTTTTAATGGCGATGTTTGTTCAGGTTCCGGTCAGAATAGGGTTCCGTCCGTTATCCGGTCACCCGCTTTCATCTTGGATGGTGGATGGACGACTCCTGTAGGTGATTGGCTTAGCTGGGCGGTTCCCCTTGCAAATAGATTGTATCATTCTTATTCGTTTTCAATATATCATGGAAAACTAGCAACCTGCATCTCTAATCTGAATCGATTTGCTATATGAAATTATATGAAATACACCTAATGTCGCTGATGGTTTTCGATTAGGGTTTATGTGAGTTTTCCTAATCGCTTATGAAGGTAATAAATTATATGAACTCATCATTCTGCTTATCATGTGTACATGGATGATAAGAATTTTTTTAGATACAAGGGTTTAGGGTTTTTGCCATTGAATTTTCTAGAATTAGATGTGAAAGGCGCCGTTTATGCAAAATCAATTGTTTGAGCTATGGACTGAAGGCAACCTTGGTAGAGTAATAGTTACCAATTTTTGGTGGTTTAGCAACAAAGGTGACCAGGATGTGGAGACAGAAATCAGAATCGACGGTGGTTTTAGTGTACCGCCATAATCAGCGGCGGAAACCATCATCTCAGATGGGTTTTCCAAGACTGACAATGGCGGCTATGTTTGGGTACAAAATCCTTAGGCCTTGGCGAAGTTATATGGTAATTGCTAAGCCTTTTGTTATTTTAACTCTTAGTATTGGTATGTTGTAATTTGTTGCTGTAACTCTTAGTTTGGGTACAAAATCCTTAGGCCTTGGCGAAGTTATATGGTAATTGCTAATTTGAATGCAGATCCGAAATAAGAATGCGATCAAGAAAGAACATACTTGCTGTAAGTGTTGGTATTTGATGTCCCGTAACTGATATGGATTTTTTAACGGAAAAAAAATCATGCTCACTTTTGAAGCTCATTATCAACAAAACAGATAATGTCATGTTTTGATGTTCATTAGAGTGTAGTTTAACTTCACATTAAATAGATTATTTGCTAATAAAGACTATATAATGTGGTTTAATGTTGATCAATTACAAGTTTAGTCCTTTTTAAATTGTGGGCACATACGCTTGTATAGAAAATGTCATTAACATTCAGCTGTAGATTTGATTGTTTGGATAGTATATTAACATATGTCAACTTTGCAATAGGAGAAGAGAGAATTACATATGAACTGGAGCCATGCGACTACCACAAGAATGACGATAGTTGGACCCGTTGTCACTTCTGGTTTGTAATTCTTTTGGATTTTACTAAAATAACTTCATGGTAAATTTGAAGTAGTTTTTATTAACATTTGTTTTTTAAAGTTGTCAAATGAAAAAAAAAAAAAAAACAAACAAACAACATAAAGGTAATTTATATCCTTTTACTGACAAGAATTTGGCTATAAAGGCACCTTTTTGTTCCTATCTAAGCTCTAATAAAATAAATGTTAATTCCTAGACAATATTAGGGATGAGCAAATGGTACCCGGTACCGGTATCGGTACCGAACTGGGTACTTTTCTGTACCGATCCGACTTTTGACATTTTCGGTATAGGTATTTACCGGTTTTTACCCTCAAATACCGCTACCGTACAGGTACCAAACTGTACCGTACCGGGTATATTCGGTACTAGTATTTTTTGTACCGATTGGTACCGAGCTCATCCCTATAAAATATATGTATTTATGAGTAGTTATCAGACTAGGTTTAGTAGTTATCCAAATATATATAAGTTTGCTTAGCAAAATATTATACAATGTTGGGTTGTAGCTAATATGTTTTTTTTTTCTCAAATAAATGGGTGGACGGTAGGAAATCTAAAAGCATTCCTACCTAAAAGCATTCCGCTGTGTATTATGTGCATGAGTCTCTGGACGCTGTGGAAAGAATGAAATGGTTTGGTTTTTAGATGTTTGAAGAGATCGACTGATAGAGTGCGCAAAGACATCATCTCCTCCTTAGTCAATTGGATTAATCACATGTCTAAAAATGTGGTTAGGGGCTAGACTTGGTGGGTCACTCTGGGATCCCTTGTGTATCATGTAGTTCTGTTTTGTATCTTTTTTCTCTTCCTGTATCCGGCTCGCTGGAAGCCTTTTGGCTTTTTTGTTTTTAATGCTATGTCGTTTTTTAAAAAAAAGTCAGCAAATGGGTATGAAGTTGTGATGAATCAGTATTATAACATGATATAGAATCAAACAGTTTCACTTAAATTTGACATTGCAGATTGTATTTTTTTTTTGTAACAAGTCATGCTACACAACTTGCATTTTGTAGTTTTGTTATCAACAAAAGCAGTATATGTGTGGTTGTTTATATTAGAATCAAACCTGACAGCTTAGAACATTACTAAGAGGTTTAATCTGCCGCCAAGCATGTGTTATGATTCAACCCTAACCAAGTCGACAATATTTACTGTTTAGTGCGCCGCGAAGCGCGCATGGTTTAAATACTAGTTGTTATTAATAAGTCATCTTTGGAACACATATGCAATAAGCTAAATGTCGACTAAACCGACCATTTGAGTAACATCACATGGACAACTTTTGCAATTTACTCTTATGTTTCAAGGTTTTTTAACCTTTGTGCAATTAAGTTGACCAAGACACACGTGCTTTTATATTTTATTCTTGGATTTGATGTCGCTTGCCATCGCAACGCGTGGGTACCCGAATCCCCCTATTGTCTATAAGAATTCAATTTAGGTCACTAATGTCGCCGCAAAGCGGCGACAGGATAAAAAACCTATTGTAAGTAGCAATCGAACGACGATCAACATAATATAAAAATAAGAATTCTAAACACTAAGTGACTCACGTAATATGACACATAGACGAAGTAGAATTTATACGCCACATATTAGAAAATCGAGGGGGTAAAAAAAACTTGACGGAAATGTGACCACTAAACACCGTACTAAGTAGCCACCGAACAACGAAAATATCCGAGAAAAAGCCTAAAGAAAAACTAATAAAAAAAACTTTAACTCATTTTAACTTTTGTGGAAAAAATATAATAATCTAAAGTTTTATAATGAAAAACATTAAAATTCACAAAAAAAGAAAAATAACAAACCCATAAAAGACAAAATAGATACTATTCCTCATATATGTTATGGATTAATACATATATATGAATTTTAAAGACTGTCTTTTTACTTAAAAATTGACAGTTTTTGTACTTTAGGTGTACAAAACTTACATGATACGTCAATTGGATTTAACCTAGTTAAATTGGGGTTTTCTATCTACACACCCTCCTATCTATCTACACACTTTTTGAATTCAATACGCATCGTATAGGCCTATACGATGCGTATTGAATTAAAGTAAAAAAACATGGCAGACTGACAGGTGCAGGCTGTGTCTGGCGGCGGGTTTGATACGCATCGTATAGGCCTATACGATGCGTATCAACCCCCTGTTTTTTTGAATTTATTTTTTGTTGTGTTGTGTCGAATGCGAACCCGAGAAACGAAAGGGATTTCGAGCAGTTGGTCGATGATATGATTGATAAAGATCTTGACACGATTATTTCCATTTTCAAGTATTATTAAAACCATTCAAGATTGTTTCTTCAAGATTTACGTCTGATGTCCAAGTTTGATCACATGATAAAAGGGGAAATCTAATGGAACACCTGATTGAGAGAAACTTCTCCGAGCTAACCGCCGATATCTCATCCTTCTGTTGTTTAGTACTTCCGAGATAATTCAAGTTATTTCAGTTATTTCTGTTGATTCAATACTTCAACGTATTTTAGTTAGTTTCGAATATACCCAAAGAGATCTGACCCAACCGAAATCCACTTCCGAGACGATTCAAGTGAGTCCTAGGAAGCAAGTGTCGGTCTATTCAATTGAGAGGAAACATTGCATGACTTGAACGAGTCAAAGTTAACATTCAGATTCAGATTCTGTTCTGTTTCTTCAAGATTTACGTCTAATGTCCAAGTTTGATCACATTTGACTACATCGGCGGCAGTCCAATGATTTTCTTGAGTCACATATTCGAAAATAGGGCCCACGGATCTTATGTCCACCCGAGACCGACCTCTAAATCATCATAGCAGACGTGTCGGGTTCTTCTGCTAGTGGTCGGGGCTTCCAATGCTCACACAGGGTGATAAACAACGCTGATATCATCATAGAAGTGTTGGGATTCAAGGGTTTATGAGTCAATGTTAACATTCAGATTCAGATTCAGAAAGCAGATGCTTTTGTACTTGGTTTATTCTCTTTAATCTATTAGAACGATCCTTGTTTTGTCACGTACATGCGTTTAATTCTCAACAAACGATAACTTTATAACTTTATAGTGTGTGATTTGACCAGGAAATGATTGGAGGTGATTGCTACTTTTAATAAGATGTCATAGTTGTCAAATTCGATTTCAACAAATCTTTTCCTTTTCCTTCAATTTCTAGAACATTCTCCGTAACATGAAGACGTGTCGGGTTCTTCTACTGAAACGGTGGCTATGCGAAATACAAATCGCAACCGCAACAAGATCAATTCCAAGATATCAGCGTTCTTTAATCTATTAGAATGATCCTTGTTTTGAGAACCTGATACTGTTATAACAAAGCCGATTTCAACTTCCATTGATCAAATAATAAAAACCCTAAGAATGCATACACAAATAGTTCTAATGGACGAAGCAAAGAGACCGCCTTCTTAACAAAAGTATGTTGTTCCAAGATCAATTCCAAGATATCAGCGTTCTTTAATCTATTAGAACGATCCTTGTTTTGAGAACCTGATACTGTTATAACAGCCGAGACGATTCAAGTGAGTCCTATGAAGCAAGTGTCGGTCTATTCAATTGAGAGGAATCATTGCATTACATCTCTGTTGAAAACAAGTGGTTGTAATGATGGAATCCTTGATTTGAAGAAACACTTTTTGAGAAATTTATAGTTCAATACGCATCGTATAGGCCTATACGATGCGTATTAATCGATGATTTTACTGAAATACCCCTGGTTTCTTATAAATTCAGGGGTATTTTTGAGAAAATTCAAAGATTAATACGAATCGTATAGGCCTATACGATTCGTATTAATCAGATATACGATACAACATAGGCCTATACGATCGTATATGGTGTTATTTCAAATTTAGTGTTATCGTGTTTCCCTCGGTTCGACGCGTATACGTCTCGTTTTTTGCCGAACTTTCGCATATATTGTCGTTTTATTACGTATACCTTCAACAATAGTCGTTTCGGTGCCGTTCGGTTGCGTTCAAATATCTTATTCTATGATTACGTACAATTTTGTTTGAAATCCACTTGAACTCCATAGAGCCGCATTATATGTATTCGTGTGGAGAACTTGTTTGCGTTATCCATATTAAATCAAACGTTCATGTATCACAAGGAATGACCGATCTCTGAATCATCATAGGAGACGTGTCGGGTTCTTCTGCTAGTGGTCGGGCTGCCAATGCTCACACAGGGTGATAAACAACGTTGATATCATCATAGAAGCGTTGGGATTCAAGGGTTTATGAGTCAAAGTTAACATTTAGATTCAGATTCAGATTCAGAAAGCAGATGATTTTGTTCTTGGTTTATTCTCTTTAATCTATTAGAACGGTCCTTGTTTTGTCATGTACATTCGTTTAATTCCCAACATCTTTGTAGTGTTTAGACTGTTTGAAGGAAATGTTGGTTCAATACCACCGGTTTCTAACTTTATGCTTGCATCCACCACAGTGAATATTAACTTTGTTGGAATCTACGAAGAAACTGTTCGATTTCACGGTGAGTGGAGAAATTAGCGACGGAGAACTGTTTGTATTTGTGGATTTCGGTTGGTTCATAAACTTAACAGGAGAAGCAACTAAAAAAGAGGTGAACGGTATTTAACGTACACACCGCATTCGAAGATCCTTGCATCTCAAGATGAAAACCGCAACCGTTTTTTACTACGGAAACGGTGGCTATGGGAAATACAAACCTGACACGAACCACAATGGACTCAGACTCATACTACCCTTGTCGTTCCGTATTTTCTCCTTTTCTAATTCTCGAAGAATCACGTAACGTATGACACATGATAACTAACTGTGGAGAACTTGTTTGCGTTATTAATATTAAATCAAACGTTCATGTATCACAAGGAATGACCGATCTAAGGCAGAGAACCTGATTCAGATACACAAATTCGATTTCAACAAATCTTTCAAGGTCTTAAGTGATGGATAATTGGTTAAAAGATGTAGAAGAGTTTGTGTAGAGATCTTTACAGTATGGTTTCTCGACAAATAAAGTATTAAAAGATGTTAGTTTCTTGTCAGTATGGTTTCTCGACAAATGAAGCATTATCTGACAAAACTCAAAACAATTGTACTTGCTACGTTAGATGTTAGCTCGGAAGTTCTATAACACAAAGTAATCTATTAGAACGATCCTTGTTTTTGTCTACAGAACGATCCTTATTCGGAATGTTTCGAATCATCACAGAAGACGTGTCGGGTCCTGCTAGTTATTCGGAATGTTTCAAATCATCACATAAGAAGTGTCGGGTTCTGCTAGTTATTCGGTTTGGAAAGTGGACGAAGCAAAGAGAAACTGATTCTGTTGTTCAGTACTTTCGTGTGCTAAATACAAAGCCGATTTCAACTTCCATTGATCAAATAATAAAAACCCTAAGAATACATACACAAATAGTTCTAGTGGACGAAGCAAAGAGACCGCCTTCAAATAATGTTTCCTAGATGTTTGAAGACCAACAAATGTCCAAAGTGCTGCTTCTTCGTTCGCATGACGGAAAGCTGCTACCGCGTGACAAGAAGCTACCTTGCAAAAATTAAAAAATTAAATCGACACCCTCAATACGCATTGTATAGGCCTATACGATGCGTATTACTTTTTGGCGGGGGACAATGGCAGCCTTTAGCAGGCATAGAAGTTTGAACCCACCTCAATACGCATCGTATAGGCCTATACGATGCGTATTGAAGGTGTCGATTTAAGCCCCAAGGTGTGCCAATAATACGACCCGTTAAATTTTATTGTTAAATCAGATCACATAGGGGTAATTTAGTCTTTTTATCCATTTATTTAGAAATATTTTAATAAATAAAACATAAACAAATTAAAGATATTTTCTACATATACAAAAACCAAATGGGGGAATAGTGCCAGGCAGCTGCCTGGCACTCCCCCATTGGACCAACACGTTTTTTGTTTTATATCCATTTTACAATTACGTTTTTGCCCCAAGCTCAAAAAAAAAAAATTACGCTTTTTGTCCCCATCTCAAAATTACCATCTTGCCCTCAATTCAAAATTACGATTTTGCCTGGCACTCTCCCATTGGACCAACCAGTTTATTATTTTATATCCATTCTAAAATCACGTTTTTGTCCCTCTTTAACATTACGGTTTTGCCCCCAGCTCAAAATAAAATTACGTTTTTGTCCCCAGCTCAAAATTACGATTTTCCCTCCATTCAAAATAAAATTGTGGTTTTGCCCTCAGCTCAGAATTACCTTTTCGGCCTCAGTTCAAAATAAAATTTTGTTTTTACCCCCACTTAAAAATTACGATAAAATAAAATTTTGTTTTTGCCCCCACTTAAAAATTACGATTTTGCCCTCTGTTCAAAAATGTGATTTTTCCCCGTTTAAAAATTGTGATTTCGCCCTCAATTCAAAATTACGTTTTTTCCCAGTTCAAAATAAAATTATGTTTTTGCCCCCAACTCAAAATTACGATTTTGCCCTCTGTTCAAAATAAAATTGTACTTTTGCCTCAAGCTTAAAATTATGATTGTGCCCTTAGTTCAAATTTATATTACGTTGTTACCCCAGGTTAAAAATTACGAATTTGCGCCTGTGAAAATTTACAATTTTGCCCAGGTTCAAATTTACAGTACTGCCATTACTTTAGCTTTTGTCAAATTACGATTTTACCCCAGTCAAAAAATACAACTTTCCCTCTGTTAAAAATTACAATATTGCTATTGTTTTAGTTTTTTTTTTTATCAAGACTATAAAAGTGTTTTATTTTAATTGGTTGACTCGATTTATTTGTTTTCCGTGTCAATGAGCTGACTAACACTCGCTCATTATTCGGCCATCGCCCGCAACGCGGGCGGGGCATCAACTAGTTACCTACATATACATTTTACAAGGAATAGTGTCAAGCTTGTCTAGCACTTCCCTATTGAACCAACCTATTTTTAATTTAATTTTATTCACAGTTTAAAATTACGTTTTTGTCCTTCGTTTAAAATTACGTTTCAGGCAGCTTGCCTAGCACTTCCCCATTGGACCAACCCATTTTTAATTTAATTTTATTCACAGTTTAAAATTACGTTTTTGTCCTTTGTTTAAAATTACGTTTTTGCCCACAACTCAAAATAAACTAATCTTGCCCCTAACTCAAAATTACGCTTTTGCCCTCGGGTCCATAACTCATTTTTATTTGTTCCCAGTTTAAAATTACGGTTTCGCCCTCAATTTAAAATTACGTTTTTGCCCCAGTTCAAAATAAAATGCTGTTTTTTCCTCTAGCTCAAAATTACGATTCTGCCCTCAGCTCAAAATAATTTTTTTACCCACAGTTCAAGTATTTTTCAAGTTGAGGGAATAGTGACAGGTAGCTTGTCTGACACTTCCCTATTGTACCAACCCATTTTTAATTTAATTTTATTCCCAGTTTAAAATTATGCTTTCGTCCTTCGTTTAAAATTACGTTTTTGCCCCAGCTCAAAATAAAATTATAATTATGCCCCTAGCTCAAAATAATACTTTTGCCCTCGATTCAAAAACCCATTTTTTATTTTGTTCCCAGTTTAAAATTATAGTTTCGCCCTCCGTTTAAAATTACGTTTTTGCCCCCAGTTCAAAATAAAATGTTGTTTTTTCCTTTAGCTCAAAATTACGGTTCAGCCTTCAGCTCAAAAATTACGTTTTTGCCCACAGTTCAAAATAATTATGTTTTTTCCCTAGCTCAAAATTATGATTTTGCTCTCAGTTTAAAATTATAATTTTGCCTCCGGTTCAAAATATAATTACGATTTTGCCCTCTGTACAAACATACATGTTATGAGAGAGAAATATTTGGCTTATTGCCCCGCAACGCGGGCGGGGCAAAAACTAGTTATATACATACATACATACACACACACATATAGGGAAATGGTAAACTGAGAACCAACTTAAGTTGTGAGAACCATCTGAACGAGGCATTTAAAAGGTTTATTCAATTTTTCTCTCAAAAATGTTAAAAAAATAATTTGTTCCAGCAAAAAAAATAAAAAAAAATGTTGCATTCAAAAATTTACATCGTATGTAAAAAAAAATATCGTCGTAAGCAAAATTACATCAGGCGTAACTATCGACTCGACAATCTTTTTTGTTCTTTTTTTACAGATGTGTTTATAACATTTTCATTTATGTTTGTGCAAAAAAAATAATGGTGGCTCAACTCGCACGAGAAGTAGGAGTTCTCATTGTTCTCACATGGTGGTTCTTAATTAAACGAATCCTATATATATAGGGTAGGTTCATGCGAGAACCATCCTTTATCGCGAGAACCAGTGTGAACACAACCAAAATAAACTCAAAACAAACAATGAACCCCCCACTCGGCTCGAGCTATTTTGAGAACAACCTCAAACGAGCTAAAAGCTCGACTTGAAGCTCGTTTCAATATTAAACGAGCAAAAGCTCGGCTCGAGTTCGGCTCGCCAATGTTATCATTATTATTATTATATTATATATAAAACAATCAAATTTTGTTTAGGCTCGTTTGGGCTCGCGAGCCTGAACGAGCTTTGTATTTCAGGCTCGATAACAAAACGAGCTCTATTTCAGGCTCGAGCTGGGACTCGGGCTCGTTAAAGCTTGGTTCGTTCGAGCTTCTAACCGAGCCAATAACGAGTAGCTCTTGAGTCTTTGGGCTTGTTTACACCCCTAGGTGTGTTTATTCGCGTCGAGTGGTCACTCGTGCCTATTGCTCCTATAAGACCAGGCTATACCTAGGGTTGCAAACGAACCAAATGTTCGGCAAACAGTTCATGAACCGTTCGGTGTGAAGTTCGTTTGTGTTCGTTCATTTATAAAACAAACGAACACGCACAAGAAATTTCGTTCGTTTAGTTAAATGAACAAACATGAACAGAGGTTGTGTTCGTTTGTTTATGTTCGTGAACGTTCGGTAACGTGTTCGTTTGTATTCGATAGTTCATTAGTGTTTTTAGTTTTTATATTTATTTAAATACTTCAAAATTCCAACAAATTAAATATCTAACTAGGATTGCGACCCGCCGCATTGCGGCGGGGATTCTTTAGTTATAACTAAGTCAATCTAGGAACCCGCACGTTATGTTAAACCTGCCAAACGGGGAAAAAATAGACGATGTAAAAACGTTCACCCACACACGCACGTTGCGTCGTGTTAACTCGCAACATTTAGAATGAAACGTAAAAACGTTAAACCAAAGACGCACATTGCGATGTGTTAAGTCACAAAATTTAGAACCAAACATAAAGCGAAAAATTTGCGGAAAATGAAAACTATAAAGGATCAAATTTGAAAGTAAAAAAAGTTATGAGAATAAATTACAAAAGATAAAAAGTTTTGGGTTAAAAGTAAAAAAAAAAAACAAATAGTTTTGGGTTAAAAGTAATTTATGAAATACTTTTGGGTGAAAAGTAAAAAAAAATCAATTTTTTGGAAAACTCTCAAAGCCAACGTTACGACAACCATATGCATAACCATTTTTTCTTTGAAAACCCCCCAAAGCACACCACGCGTTGCGGCGGGACGTAAAACGGTGTGTCAAATAGTACTAATGTCACACAACCGTCATCGACCACCAACACTGACTCGACCTAGGATACGCATGTTGCGACGAACCTGTCAAACATGGAAAAATAGAGGTAAAAACGTTGAACCACACATGCACGTTGCGTCATATTAACTCGAAAAATTTAGAATTATACGTAAAACGAAAATTTGCGAAAGATGAAATGTATAGGTGACAAAAGTTGCGAAGTTAAATTGCAAATAATGAAAAGTTTTGGGTTAAAGTTAAAAAACAAATTATGTAGGGTAAAAATTGAAAAAGGTAAAAACCTTTTGGTCAAAAGTAAAAATTCACAATTTTTTTTGAAAAACTGATAAAGCACAATATACAAGTTGTTATGTACAAAAAACTTGCAAACTTATATATGGAATAACTGTTGATGTATTATATATTCTGTTCATGAAAAATTGTTTGTGTCTGTTTGTTTCCATTTATGTTCATGAACATTAGTTTGTGCTCATTTGTGTTCGTCAATGTTCGTTGCCTAAAATTAACAAACAAACACAAACGAACACGAACAAGTTCATTTCCTTAAACACGAACATCAAAAATCTCCTCTGTTGGTAATTTTGAATTTTAATAAACAATAAAATTAAAAGCTATTTTATTCATAATGAAAAATAGATAATATTTTTTTGTAAATAATAAGTTACTAATCCACAAGGATTTATACTAGAGAGGGCCATAGAGAGTTCGTACTATTACTTGCATTTGGTTCGGTGTTAGCACGTGTATGTTTCGTGAAATACGTAGCCAATCCAATTTACAAAAGATGTTTCATAAATTATAAATTGGTTAGGCTACAGGGTGTGGTATAAAGTTACTAGTGGTTTTATCACGTCATCTCAGTGCCATCTTACCGTCATGTCACACAGGGGGCTTTAAAGCCCATTATTTTAACTTGCAGTGTGTGGTATAAAGCCTCCATCATCATTACTTAATTATTTTTTTATTTATATATATATTTTTTTTTAAATTATATGCCAATTTTAATAACTAGAAAATAAAAAAAAAACATAATTTCATTAAAATAAAATACTACATTACAAAGTCCTAAAAAATGCAAAGTTAAAAAATAAAGTACTAGAAAATAAAAACTACATATATTTCGCTCGAATTTGGGGGAAAATGGAGGTTGGGAATAATATCCGTAAAAACCGGGAATCGGTGGAGTGGTCAGATGAGGAGAAGTTGGGGTGCTAGGTGGCATCGGATAATATCTAAGCTCACCCGTCCACGGGTCTCTTCTATAACGGTCTTCTTGCTCATTGTTGGGATTGTTTGGTGCACTTTGCCAAAACGGATGGTTCGGATCCCACACGTTTTGGTTGTTGGGAAACATTGCGTGATTATGAAAAAAAAGTGTAGAGATTTGATAAATTGGTTAGATTAAATTTATAGAGTAAAAAGTTAAAATCTTCTTTATGTTTTGGTCATAATTTTACAAAAGATGTTTCATAAATTGGTTTGATTTAATTTACAGAGTAAAAAAGTTAAAATCGTCTTTTTGTTTTGGTCATAATTTTACAAAAGATGTTTCATAAAATTAAAATCGTCTTTATGTTTTGGTCATATTTGTTTGTTCCATCCAACATGATTTTTTGTGTATTTGAATCCTTAAGGTAAAAGACATTTTTATCCTTTCGGATGAAACAAACAAATATAACCAAATTTCACGGACAATTTTGGCATTTTTACTCTTACATTTTTGTTATGAAATAAGTAATAAAAATAATACAAAAATGTAAGAGTAAAATGCCAAATCGTCTATGAGGTTTGGTTATATTTGTTTGTTCCATCAAAAAAGATAAATATGTATTTCACCTTAACAGTAAAAATAAACAAATGTTCGTGATTTAGATGGAAATAACAATAATTAAAATGCAAACCTGAATGACTAAAATGCACAAATCATGTTAAATGAAACAAGCAAAATATGACTAAACCTCATGGTTCATTTTAGTATTTTACTCTAATTTATAACCCGCTCCATACAAAACCGTTGCTCATGTTACAATCACCAGCTAGAGGTAGTCACTTAATACACAGTTTCAAAATTAGTTACTTGTAGAAAATACAAACTTCAGTATATTGTAAAAAAACGCGTCCTTTTATTTGATTTAGATATAAAATTCAACCGATTAGTTTATTAAAACAATTAGCTTGATTATTATTATTTTTTTCTTATTAATAAAAGGGTCTCTGGAAAGCAGCCCCCCTTGTCTATTGCATTAAAATTGTGGTATTTTTTTCCATGACCTATTTAAATAAAAGTACTTAAGCATGAGGCAATGTCTCATCTCCACATGACCATATCAAAAAGCTTTTTGACTTTTTATGTATCACATTTATATGCACAAAACTAAAGGTACGTTGTGTATGATATATAAGATTAATTTATTTGTTCTCATATGCTTTGTTTCTATTTACATATTTCGTGAGATTATATTGCAAATTTGGTAAATAGTAAAACAACATTGTAGGTAGCATTTGTTATGTTCATATTACATCATTGTAATAAGATATTAGATAATAATTTATAAAAAAAATAAGAAAAAGAGAATTGTGTAATCAAAAGGGTAAAATACTAAAATAAAAGTAACATGGGAAGCATGGCCGGCCCTAAGGGTGGGCGGGGAGGACCACCGGCTAGGGCCCGGTATTTCGAATGACACTTTATTTTATGAAAAAACCGGAAATGTACATGTAAAATATATTTTTAATAGGATATACCCATACAAACACCAACATAGGCCAACTTACAAACCTATTCTTATGGTTTAGATTAGTTATTAGCCCATTGACATTAGGTTTAGACCTTTAGTGAGCCCAATACCCAGTTTCGTTAAGGCGTAAGGGCACGTTTTTTCAAGCTCGAACATGGTACACGAATTCTCAGGGCCGACCCTGATGAGAAGGATTGATGTTGTGCATGCCAGCTTAAAAGCCAGGCATTAACTCCTCAATTTTATGCCATCCTTCGATTAGGGGTGGTGGTGCTCCAATTTCCATCAATCAGCACACCCAATCAGGTTTCGCCATGTTATTTTCCTCACTAGTGATAAATTTTAGTGGAGTGTCCATCAATAGTGTTAACATGTGTTATCCCGTTTAAACTTGAAACACCCATAACGGTAACCTATCTTAACAACGCGTGGTCACCAACACACGTGATCACAAGGACTGGCGGCGGTGTTCCACGCATGGTCAGTGGTCAACCACACACAACGCTCCATCACAGGACACCCCACTCCCCTTAGGAAACTTGCTTCTCTAGGGTGGAACCATACTTCTGCTATGGGATTACCCCTTTGTTTATAAAGGATCTTGTTAAAAGGATAGAACATTTGTCACATAAATGCTTTGCCTAACCTTGACAAATTCAAACAAGACACTTATACTATATTATTCATATATAATATATCAATCTTTTTAATCAATAGTTCTAAGTTTAAACTTGCTACTAAGTAGTAACTTAATATTTACGTTGAATATATTTCAACCTTTGTGTAGAAATAAAGGTATGTTAACATCGATCTTTCCAATATTGTGCTATGGTTTTGAATTTATATAGGTTAACTATCGTTTTTACTTGACAACTTAGTTATAACCCAATCATTAAAATTAATATAACCTGGAAAATCAATCAGCTCTATAACCTAACTAAACCCGGTTTTTATTACTAGCAAAGTATGTATTATTTTTTCAATAAGTCATTTCATAAAAAAATAAACTAGTTAAATTTATGCAAAGAAACAGTCAAGAAGAAGTAATTGAACAAACAATAACTTCACTGAATATCATTTTTTAACAAACAATAGCAAATAAACAACTAAATTACTTATTAAAATAGTGAGTTAAATGCTAAAATTGTCCTTGAACATTATTGTCACTTTCATCCAAAATAAGATTTTTTTTTAATTGGGCCTCCAACGTTTAATTTTTGTTGTCATTTCCATCCAAATCACTAACTCAGTAAAAATGTATTATTAACTCTTATGGATGATTTTAGCAATTCACAAACCTCAGGGACGATTTTGGCAATTTACAAATTTGTTGTTTTTTATGTATTTTTTAATTTTTTTTATCCTTAAATAAAAAACAAAAAAAATATAATTATAAATATAAATATAATATATATACATATACCACACATTTATATATACACATACTTATTTTTTTAAATTGATTTTATCTTTAAATAAAAATATTATTAAATCAGTGATGTTTGGTATGACGGTAGAGACAGGTGGTACTAGTGTTTGGTACGACGTCGACTGGTCGATGAGGGGAGATAAGGTACGAGTGTTGAGATAGACGAGGTAGTTGTGGCATCAGCGGTGGTGATGGAGATGGAGGTGGATAAGAGAGAAGGATAGAAGAGAACGTGTATGGTGTGTGTATATATATGTAATTATAAATGGGTGTGTCTATATACATATATATATTATAATTAATTTATTATTATTTTTTATTTAGAGGTAATATTCAAAATTAAAAAAAATGTGTGTATATATAGATAAGGGTTTCTCTTTTGTATGAAAATTTTAAGAAGGCTAAGAAGACATATAAATTGACATGTAGTTATCATGTTTTGGATTTAGACATAATGTTTTGAATTGTTTTTGCATGGTCTTAAATAGAAAAACACCAAACGTAACAATTAAAAACACAATTCAATGTATTATAGGCTTAAAACACCATGCCAAGAACATTAAACAATGTGTTTTAAGTGTTAAGTAGTATGTTTTAGTTGTGTTTTAAATTTCATGCCTATAACACATTGCATTGCGTTTAATTTTAAATTTTTATGTTTGATTTTTTACTATATGATACAATGCCAAAACAACCTAAAACATCATTTTCTAAGTCCAAAATATGATAACTACATAGACTTCTCACACTTCTTAGGAAAATATCCTTTGTAGACTAACTCTACCATATATGTGTGAATATGAAAAGATGATTTTCATTGAAAAAAAGAATAGAATACATACAACAATATATAGGGGAGAAAACTACAACAAGACCCCTAAAGAATAAGGAAAATACAATAAATATAAATACTATCTAACATCCCCCTGCAAGCTGAACGGTGGCGGACCAACGCAAAGCAAATTTTGAAGAGAGCTAAACTGCGATGAAGGAAGACTCTTCGTAAAGATGTCAGCAACCTGAAGCTTGGTTGGAACGAATTTGGTAACCAGTTTTCCTACTTGGACTAATTCTCGTAAGAAATGTAATCAAGGTCTATATGCTTGGCCCACTTATGTGCAACAGTGTTTTGAGTAAAAAAATGGCACTCTGATTATCACAAAGAATAGTAGGTCTGTCAGGCGGAAGAGCATGAAGCTCTTGAAGAAGATGAGTTATCCACACAATCTCTGTAGCAGTGTTAGCCATAGCACGGTATTCAGATTCACAACTTGATCTAGCAACAGTAGGTTGTTTCTTAGCACTCCAAGAAATTAGATTTCCACCCAAAAATATAGAATAACCATACGTTGAGCGATGTTGTAACACCCCGAGATTTACAGCTCAGCCCGGTGGGCTCGGTGGAGTGTATTGTGACGTA